>DWGR01001085.1:0-17659 GCA_018247715.1 Heliconius burneyi
ATAAAAACTTTTTTATGCTTAACTCTATTGCAAAAAAGTTTAAAAACTTGTTATTCACGTTTCCTGTTTAATATTTGCAGTTTATTGTAGTTCTTTTAATAATTCAGAACATTTTTTTAATTCTCACAGAAATAGACCTAGTCCTATCATCTTAATGCAAATAATATTCCATAGAGCGCTTTAATTGGAATCTTTTTTTTAATTTCTCAATTAGGAAAAAACTATAATTAAATTGCCCACTAAGTTTTTTATTGTTCTTTTTATTAATATAAGGATAAGCGATAGTAAAATATCACCTACCCGCGCAAGTGTCATATTTTTTATTAATTTCCTAGCACCTACATTTTTCATTTACGTGCTGTCAAGTTTTATTCGTTAATGTATAACTATTATTAAAAATATTATTATCAACTTAGATGAACTTTAAATAGATTTTTAATAGATATTTAAAGACATCATTAATATAAACTAATTTTAGTGCTTTTACCATTTTCAATAAAGTGACACACGAAAATTGTTGAATATGAGAATATTAGTCAATATTTTTTTAATACCAGGTCTCCTTTGCTTATTGGTGCAATGTGTCGTCTCTCAAATGAATAGTCCATTGGTGTTAACAGAGACTATCCCTGCATCTCCAAATGCAAATAATGTCATATTTTTAACTCGAAATGGTGTTATAGACTCGCCGAACATGGAACTAGAGAAGAACAGACAGAGCGCCAACGTCGTAACAAGATTCGGAAACAGATTACATCGTATAAGGATTATAAATAATCGCCGCCCTGCTTATCAAGTTCCTAGCAGAATACATATAACATATGTCCGTCCTGTTCAAAGGGTGAAACCGATTGAGGCAGTGCCATTATCCATTGTACCTACACATGCATTTCACACGGAACGGCCACCCTTAAGTGTAAAGACGAGTGCACCCACTCCAAAA
Source organism: Heliconius burneyi (assembly GCA_018247715.1). NCBI lineage: Eukaryota > Metazoa > Arthropoda > Insecta > Lepidoptera > Nymphalidae > Heliconius > Heliconius burneyi. The sequence continues at coordinate 944 of DWGR01001085.1, forward strand.
CCTTTTACCAATCCTGGAGTGCTGGATATAGAAGTCACAAGTGCTCTTCCACATCTTCAAACTACAAAGGTAACGGGAAATGATGACGAATACGACTACGATATTGACGTCCGAGAAGATCAATACTAATGTTATTATTTTATATTTAAATGTTATGCCTTTGTTTGAAATAATTTAATTGATATTTTATATGTACCTACCTTCATAATATGGAAAGAGAAATGTGGATTAATTATTATGCAATAGGTTAATATAAATGGTAGGTATAAATTTACCAAGACAAGACTGGATTCATATTATAAGAAACTATTTAATTGACGTTTAATTACAATTTGTATACTGAATATTCAGTTATTTCCAATAGTTCTTTCCAATTCTATCTAACGTAGCATGAGGACTTCACATATTTATCCCAAATTTAACATTCGATGTAATAACTTTGCATATAATTGAAAATCATTTACAAAATATATTTGACCTCTTCAACCAACTACTTCAAAGCATGTTAGTTAACAAAATCAATGCTATACATATGTGGCTGTTTGAAAATCAACTTTCGAAACCAGAAATAACCTTACCTTTATCTATTTCTCAGAACTGTCAATATATAAATGATTTATCAAAGTCACATACACAGAGTAGTTTCCTACATGCATGCGTATTTCCTAATATCTGGACGACAGAAACCTTTCTCCAACCCGCATACTCAATTTTGATTATCATGGTAAAGAAAGTGATAAATAATAAAGTGATCATATATTATTATAAGAATTTTTAATATAAACAAAATATCATTTTCCTCATAATTTTTTGTTTTTAGTTATATTTACTAACGCAGTGTTAATTAATTAAATGGTATCAATCAATAACAGTGAAGTTGAGAAATATCTATTTGTTATTCAATTCTTCATTCATTCGAATCATATTTCATCTTTTTAAATGAGCGGATATTGAAGAAAAGGATATTGAAGATTGTTATTATTTATTTATACCAACTTAGACTATATATATATATCATAAAAATGTTATCTTTTAAATGTCTCTAAATCAAATAATATAGTAAATTATACCATTTTTTTCTTGATGTTTAAAAAATAATTAAATCTACATGTCTTATAAAATCCATAATTATACATTGTATCCTCATCACTCGTAGTATATGTATATTAGGCATAAGCGTAGGAATAGGGCGAGTCGGGTGGTTCGTGGTCACCCCAGAATAGTCTGGTGTCCAACTCAGAAATTTCTAACAAAAAATTAAGCCTGAAAAATAAACCAAGAGGCCGTCGTGGCGCAGCAGCACAAGGGTGTGACTATAACGCGACGGTTGTGGGTTCGATCCGAGGAAAAAAAATATTTATTTACATTTATATTCTCATTTCTTCGCTTTGGTGTCGAGGCAAAGAGCGGAGTTGAGTTTTTCCAATCAACACGCAATGACTCCAGAATTCAGCAGAAAGTGGGGAACGGATTGTCTTAACATTAGGTTGCCTCTGCCTGTGTGCGGATTACAGCGTGAAGTTGATTTTTAATCGTAAAAAATATACAAAAAAAAACAGTTTGGATCTGAAGCCAAGGCCCCCCTACAGAAAATATTTCTAAATATACCTATGTATATAGGTATGTAAAGGAAGTAGCAAGAATATAACAGGTTTTCAAATATATAAAACTATACTTCGTCAGAGACGAGTCGTGTCAGTTGACCGGATCGTCCTCCACACCGCTGGCCGTCGCGATTTAATTTACGTCGCGTGTACAATGGAAACTAAATTACACTTATTAATTTTATTTGTTTCTATATTAAAGTGCAATGGACATGTTCCTATTCTTAGTGATATACTATCAGGCACACATTCCATTATTCACGGTGTAGCTGGTGGTGTCATAGATCACATCTCACAAGGATTTCATTTGAACGTAGATGGAAAATTTGATGTGAATAAGAATGTAGACCAATCACCGCAGTACGAGAACCAACCACACATTCGACCTCAAGAGAAACCTGAACAAACTATCGTTGTAGTTGTGGAAAAGGAGCACAATCACCACCACCACCATCGGCCTCACGGTACAAACAATGGCCAATACGGGCCTGGGTACAATGAATACAGACCTAATCAAAATGGACCAGGAAGACCCGATTATGGCGTTAATGGGAATTATGGCAACCAGGACTTTATTCACCCACGTCCTAATGCTTATGATCGGCCATTTGGTTATAACGGTAATCAGGGTCAAAATCACTATCAAAACCAATACAACAAACCAAACAGATATCCGCCAAATAATTATGGAAATCCTGGTCAGGACAGACCTGATTACCCCCCACAGCATAATAATGAACTAAATAACAATCGTGAAGATTATAATAATTATGGGCAGAATTCTCCACCAAACTACGGGAATAACATTAACAATGGACCACCTCGACCAAATCAGTTCAATAATGACGTACCTAATGGAATTCCAGGAAACCAGAATAATTACAATACAAATAATAACTTTAAGCCTACTGGTTACGAAACAAGTACAGTTGAGTTTGTAAACCCTAATACTGGAGTACCGACAAGCAAACCCAGCTCAACAAAGAAACCAGATGACGATGCCCCTCTATTCATTCCCCTAAACCCCGAAGATAAAGACGATACGACTAATTCTGCTCCAAAACGTGAAACCGACAAGAAACCTGTTGATCAGGACGAGGATTTTGAGCTAGACATAAGAATTAAAAACTAGAATAATTAATATTATATGTCAGTGAAATTATAGTTTATTTCGAAACTTGTTTTATATGGTAAATATAATAATTATACAATAATAAGTGGAATATACGCATTTTGTATGTTTTTTTATTATATATAGTTCATGTGTGATCTTATTTTTTTGTTAACATGTAATATTTGAATAAATTGTGTGATATAACAGATTTAGTCAAGAAATGTAATTTATAAATGAAAAATTACGTAGTATAATATATTTTCTACTTCTTAAGTAATATCTAAAAAAAAGAACCTTGGATTTTGAATAAATTTATGAAGAAAAAAAAGGAAGGTTGATGCGGAGCAACGCAAGTATCAATAATATTTAAGAACAAAAGTATTTTGTAATATTCATAAGTGTAGAAAGCCATTTCTACTACTCTAGGTGGTACAGAAGTATGTTACGGTTAGAGACATTTAGTTTTTCAAAGGATTTACAAATCTTATAAATCATAATAATTAATACTCAGTGGTCAATATTATGCTTAATATTTATTATAATTGGATATACAAAAGCTACATACATTACCTACAAAAATTAAGTGATATAATATTTCATCTATATTATAATATTCCATCTACATATGATAGAATATTTGCAGCTAACATTAGCACTAAATATAAAGTTCAAATGATCTATTTACAAGGTCAACTATATAAAGTTCGGTTTCGTCACCTCAGTATTTCCCACTTTGTGTTTCTCACGATGTCATTACAAATATATGACTAGCATCTTCGTTATAATTGTAAGTGCAAAAAATTATAGTTGCGCGCGATAAAGACATCTGCTTGCGTTTATATTTTATCACACACACATTTGCAAAGCTTTTAATATATTGCAGAATTACATTCGATCAGTATTGCTTAGATATTCAGTAAAACTAGAGTGTATATCTAGATAAGAAATCATGGTGGGTCCATGGTGGATCGTGTTCCTTACTTTTTTAACATTCAGTGAAACTATAGTGAGTTATAACATCATTGTTTCGCAAGTGATGCGAACGGAAACTTTGGTTGTGACATCTAAAAGTTTGGACGGAGAAAATATTAAATTGGTGAATTCAATTACGACCTTGCCAAATACGACGAAGTCTATTTTAAATGATAGTGAAATATTTTCGAATATAAAAGATAAAGGTGAAATCGCAAGTACAGAAACTAACGCTGAGGACAAACTTATATATTCCGCGCAAAATGTGTCTAATGTAATAAAAAATAAGAAGTCGAGCAACTCGCATAATGGTATTAGTAACAGTACAATCCAGCCAGTTCAAGTTAAAAATATTGACATAATTCCTATTAAACTGAAGAACGTCACACCACAACCTCCAATGGAACCTCAGCACCCCGTCTCAGCGTCTTCGATGCAGAAACCGGAAAAACCAGCTATGCCTGCAGGAGCAAACTCAATTAGCCCTAACATGACATTAGTCGATAGAGCAGCATTTGTTGGTGATCTTTGTGCAACGGGCTTCGTCAAGATTAACGGAAAATGTGTGGAGCAAATTTAAAATATATATTTTATTACCTTTTAATCAATTTATCGATAATTATATTAGTATAATACATAAATATTGCTTAAGCATATTTGTCGATTAAAATATTGTTTCGTATTATGCATACTAGCTTAAGTATGTTACTATGATATACATTTTACTTGTAAGTTCATGAACATTAATTTATAGAAATTAAAAGATATACTTTATTATATCGAACACATACATAATTAAATAATTGTTTATTTTAAAAATATATATTTCTTTTTTTTCGCTTATAAAATTAATAATTTGTACAGAAACAATAGATAGCTTTATTACACTTGCGTTAACTTGTCAAACTTATGACCAGATATATTAAAATTTTGTTTTAAAAATAACTTAAAAGTAACTTTACATACAAATAATAAAAATTTGTAAAGGAAATAAATATTTGAAATGTGAACTTGTTATCGCAGATTTAAAATAAGGCAGAGTTTTTATAAAAAAAAAAAGTAACAATGTTGTCACAAAAAAAATGGATTAAATATTAAACAACAACAAGTACAACATACTATGTTACGTAGTATTATAAAATAAAAGAGAAAACTTACAAAAACATACTGAATGACTTTTTAATTCTTAATTATTGTGCACCTTTAAAATTACAAAATATATTTAATGGTAACACTGAAATGTCAAGGTAATAAAATTGTATTTTAATTTTTAATCTGTAACCACGGGAAAAAAAATCATAACGAGCGAAAGCGCGACGAGGCTTGTGTTCGTCACTTTGACATTTTATTGTTCGAGTAGCAAGTGCGAGACTTACGACGACGACTTCATTTTAAAGAAGCCGGCTAGGTCGAGTCCTCGCTACGTTTCGTTAAAATTTATAAGTTAATATAATTATATTAAAAAATATGTAACATACGTATTATTGAAGCATAGTTAATAATTATACATAATATTTCTATTATAATTTTTCTTCACAATATTCAACAAAAGTACTCGCACCACGTGTATTTAAAAGTATTAAAGTGAAATAACTCCACTAAGAAACTTTTTGACTAAATACTATTATTCAGAAAGCATCGTTCTAATCTGAACAAATCAACACTGTAATAAACTTGTGCATAACAACATATTTTTTTGCACGTGTTAGTTTTTAGACAATAATCATGTCAAACGCAGAAGGTGACTTACGGGATGGACTCTCGGCAAAAGAAATTTTTGCCAACAGTGAAGGACTAACATACAATGATTTCCTCCTCCTTCCTGGATACATTGATTTTACCGCGGAGGAGGTGGACTTGACATCACCTCTCACCAAGAAAATCAACCTTAAAGCACCTCTAGTATCTACACCTATGGACACTGTGACCGAAGCTGATATGGCAATCGCTATGGCTTTATGCGGAGGTATCGGTATTATCCATCATAATTGCACTGCTGAATATCAAGCAAATGAAGTCCACAAGGTAAAAAAGTACAAACACGGTTTTATTCGTGATCCCGTTTGTATGGGTCCCAAAAATACTGTAGCAGATGTCATAGAAGCCAAAAAGAAAAATGGATTTACAGGTTATCCTATCACTGAGAATGGTAAACTCGGAGGACGCTTGATTGGTATTGTGACGTCTAGAGACATTGACTTTAGGGAAGGTGACCCACATCTTAGCTTGAAAGAAGTTATGACCCCTATTGACGAAATGATCACTGCACAGTCTGGTGTTACTTTACAAGATGCTAACTATATCCTTGAAAAGAGTAAGAAAGGAAAATTACCTATTGTCAATGGTGCAGGCGAGCTTGTGGCATTAATTGCAAGAACAGATTTAAAGAAGGCTCGTAGTTATCCCAATGCCTCGAAAGATTCAAACAAACAGTTGCTGGTAGGTGCTGCTATTGGTACAAGAGATGCAGATAAAGAACGTCTTAAGCTTCTTGTGAGCAATGGTGTGGATGTTATTGTTTTAGATTCCTCTCAGGGTAATTCAATTTATCAGATAGAAATGATAAAATATATTAAAAAGACTTATCCAGATATCCAAGTTATTGGTGGTAATGTTGTTACCAGAATGCAAGCCAAGAACCTGATTGAGGCTGGAGCTGATGCTTTGAGAGTAGGAATGGGTAGTGGTTCAATTTGTATAACTCAAGAGGTAATGGCTTGTGGATGCCCTCAGGCTACAGCTGTATACCAAGTTTCGTCATATGCCCGCCAGTTTAACATCCCTGTTATTGCCGATGGTGGTATCCAGTCAGTTGGTCATATAGTAAAATCCCTTGCTTTGGGAGCTTCCAGTGTCATGATGGGTTCACTTCTTGCTGGGACCTCAGAGGCACCTGGTGAGTACTTCTTCTCAGATGGAGTAAGATTGAAAAAGTACAGAGGTATGGGTAGCTTGGAAGCTATGGAAAACAAGGATGGCAAAGGATCTGCAATGAGTAGATATTTCCATAAGGAAACTGATAAACATAGAGTGGCTCAAGGTGTGAGTGGAAGTATAGTGGACAAAGGTTCTGTTCTCAGATTCCTTCCCTATCTTCAAACAGGAACACAGCATAGTTGTCAAGATATTGGTGCTCGCTCAGTAACTAAACTGCGTGAAATGAGCTACTCTGGGGAATTAAGATTCATGAAGAGAACTTATTCTGCACAACTCGAAGGAAATGTCCATGGCTTATTTTCATATGAAAAACGATTGTTTTAAACTAACTTTTATATTATATTTGCCTTAAGTGATATACAATTTAAGCATTTTTATAAATTTATCATGTTTAAAAAACATGTCATAAGCCAAAATAAGAATTATTTTGTGTATATGTGTTATGTAAAAAACAAAGATGTTCCATTTTATTACATTTTTATTCTTTATGTTGATGATTATGATAAAGGACCAGATGTGAAATATCTTTCATAAATAAAGTTTATTAACATTATTTTTTTGTTTATGTGCCTGTGTAAATCCCTCCCTTAGCTAAATATTAAATTTATTAATTTCCACTCTATTATTATCCTTTTTTTTAGTAAACTAACATGAAAAAACACTAAATTAACAAGATTTCTTTAAATCATTTAAAAACCATTATTTATCAGTAATAATGGAACAAAATATCAAACTTACACTTAGAAACATCCATATATTATATATAGTAACAAAATATGTATAGTTATTTTTTTATATGTTTACGAAGTATTACAAGTAGTTAAGTAACAAACAGATTTATCAACTAATCTTGTTATAAATCCCTATAAGGCTTCATAATGACAGACTTGCATAATGTGATTAGTTTCATAATGTTTCACAATGTAAAGGAGGCCAGGGGTAATTCAATAAAAACGCTAAATAATTTCTAATAATCACAATTTAATGGAATTATAATATGCATATGCATTTTTTATGGATTACGTCGACAATAAATACGATTGAGTGCTAAATAACTTAATAAAAAATAATAATGTGCTAAATCTATGCCTAGGACTGGTGCGTTTAACAATATGTATATTCCATTTTAATCATAAGTAAATTGCACGTTTCGCTGCTCCATCGTCAAATAAAGAAACTTAATAAATAATACTGAAACAAAAAAAAACAGTTCATACCGCCATTACTCAAGTAGGCAATCCGTTATACATATAAAAATATTTCTTGACAGTCTCTCCTTTGAATAATGGACGCCCAACACAATTTGAGGCTCAATGTTGATCTTAAACCTGTCAAGACAACCTAGCTAAGTTCAAATTTTGTTCTAAAAACATTTTTTTTTTCAATTTATTCACTAGACACCAACAATAATAGCATTTTCAAGCAATATTGCAATATAAAATTTTAAAAAATATACATAAAACAATATAATTTAAATTATTTATAACAAACACTTTCCTTCAGTTCCTCATTCATTTATTTGCAGTTCGTAAAATTTGAGACGAGATCTATCAAAGATATGTCACTTCCCGCACCAGTCGGAATGCATTAAGTCAAGCAAAAAGCGTATAAATCTTACTGAGATTATATCTTAAATGTAATAAACACTTTCTCGTGTGTACAGAACCTTTACTGTGACAGTCGTCAGTGAGAACATCCCCTAAGCTACGCTAGCGATATTTCGTATTACGTGCTACAATTATATCCTGCAAATTACAGTAATTTAACTACTTTTAATTGTGTTAAGTATAAGTAATATGGAAGCTGAAAGTTTGAAAATTAAGTTAAATGCTTATACAAAATGTATTACGTTCTCTTGACGACATCATAGTTTTCATACAAAAGCTGTCATGGTTTTTCTAGATTATGTTGCAATCAGAGTACTGTATCACACCAGAAAATGCTGTGAATTGATAAAAAGTTCTAAGGGTAGATCCACACTATAATGCCGGTCACGATTCGTTCTCACTCCGAATTCAGTCTGTAAAATATAAAATATGCTCATATGAGAAATATTCTTATATATCTTTCTGCTCTCATTGTGTCTCATGACAGGCACTATAGTTTGATTCCGGCCTAAATCTATTTACTCCTTATCGCCTTCCGCGTCGTCGTCCTCGCGCTGGAACTCCGGTCCATGGGTGACGTCGTCCTCGAACACGATCTCTTCGGGATCGGGGGCGCGGGGCAGGAACTCCTCGCCTGGGCAGATGTTTTTAAAGATTTCCTCCGCCTAAAAGTTAGGAAAATTAAAAATATATTTGTCGAAAGGTGCATTCTGCGTATGCTTTTCTTATAGTATTCAATAGTACAAAGTGCTAGTAAGTTATATAATATTTCTATTAAGCGTTCGGTAGCAACACCTTATAAAAAAATTCCTACAGAGGTGTTAAAAACAATAATTGTAACGATAATTTAAATATCTTGTGATGTCAAAAGCATTCTTAGTTTTAGTATTTATAGGATACGTGTTATAGTAAATAACGTAGTATATATGTTAATTACGTTTATAGAGATATTCAGGTGTCCGATTTTTGCACCAATTCAAATCCTGCTATTTTTATACTAAAACTAATCTTAATATGGCTTTTAGAACTTTTGAAAAATAGTAATATTATGATATCAAACGTATAATAATATCTCAATTTTATAATAAGCATTTTCGTAACGAAATGTTCATGTATTTAAAGTGTGATTAGGCAGATAAGATTTTTTTATATGTATTTTTACCTAATCAGCTTTTGTAATAGGTCAGAACAAGCAAATATTTCTAAAGGTCAACATAATACTTTTGGAAGTAGGTAAATATATCGCAAGTTACACTGAGAAAATATGGATGTGGTGTAAGAAGCAAAAATGGCTCCAACTGAATGTCAATAAACGTTCACTTGCTTTGAAAAATTAGGATTAGATAAAACTGTGAAGAAATGGAGATGGGTGTCTCCGATTGGACATCATAAAAAAAATGTAAAAACTACACAAACCCAGGTGCGGACCAGATAACTAACGAACTACCTAAAATCCACCATTCCAGCAATTGTCTTTACATGCTTCATAAAAAAATGAGATAAAGATCATATATCAGAGGTGACTACTGACCAATAAGCTTAACTTCCAATGTTTATAAAATCTTTTCAAAATTAATCCTGTCTCCAATCACTTCTATCCTCGACAAAAATCAGAAAACACTTCCAAAGGAAGATTGGAAGCAACAGGACAATTCTCAATACTAAAAAGAGTGAGACACAACGATGCCTTATCACCATTAGAATTTATATTTACTAATCTACAATGGGATTTAATATAAATGGAGTGAACCTAATTAATTAACTTGCATTTGCAGATAATCTCAACTTATTTTCAACATGTCCTAAAAAACTCGAAAAAATGTTAAATTAACTAACGGAAGAGCAATGACCATTGTAAACTTAGAAAAAAACAATTTCGTAGATGAATATAAGATTTACCGTAATAACTTTGGTCTCTCAAATGGAAATATTTAAGAGCTATGTATTTTAAATGCCTAAGGTAACTTTAACCGCAGGCCCACTTATTTACATCGAAATTATAAAACTGATGTAATATAGTTACGCTACTGTATCCAACCAAAATATTAAGTAATATCCAAATAGTACCTGAGATTTAGACATTCAAGACAGACAGCTCTTCAGATTTATAACATTAGTATAGATATGGTTTTAGAAATATATCATTCCTTATTTTGGTATTTTATACTCAGTTGCTAGTAGGTGCTAATGAAGTCACATATATGAGATAAATAATATAAAATATAAACAACACAAATATTATCATATCACTTTAAAATTCTAATCATGTTTTTGTTACTTCTGATAAAACATTTTTTTTTAAGAAAACTTAAATGATATCTTTATATTTTAACGTTGCCATTTTTATTATACCATATATATTGAACACTTTTATGGTTATATATTGAAATTCTCTTTTTCTTGAAATAGTATAAAGTTAATTTTAGATATGTGAATAATTTGAAAATCATTTAATATATACTTATGTAAAGTTTATATTAAGTTATTTCTTTACATTCAAAGTATTTTGTGTCACTGTGTTTAGATAGTTTGAAAATATTCGTGATTTTTTCCTACCTAACTAAGAATCGATGAATCCCAATATGACGGTCGAAACATGGCCAAACTTTCATTTTGTCTCAATTATTTTCATTCAGAAAATATGAAGACGTAAAATTAAGATAATGTAGAGCACTGATAAAATAGATTGATCTTTTAAGACATGTTTTATTATGTTATTTTGACACTACCAAAACATAAATAATCAGGAGCATATAAAATTTGTAATGGGATTTGAGCCTGTGTCTCCTATAATTTATTTATTTAGATTCAACAGGGATAATTAATAACTTTTACAATAATATATTTTTTATTCAAAATTTGTGATCACTAAATGCATTACCTTTTAAATACTGCATGCAACATTGGAAATTAATATACAAAAGTTTTTGTTTTAATTATTGGTAAAAGATATACATAAAATTTAGGTACATAAATTTAAAAAGTACATACTACTATAATTATAATTTTAATTTTTAAATTATAATTTTACATTAGTAATAAAAATAAATATTATAAAAGAGAAAAAAATAAAAAAAAAACATAGCAAGCCTAGCTCAAGCCGCCCTCTCTTTGTTTCCTTAACAATAAATATTATCCCATTTTTAGGACAAATCCATAAACTGTGAGGTCATTATTTAAAAAACCACTTATTAATAAAACGTATATCAATTTGGACGTGCAGGATTTGAATTCGCGCCTCTTGGATACCGTCCAAGTAACAAGACCATTCTCATCAAGCTACGTCGAAATTAGTATACGCTTATTACAACTTATTAATGTTGTTAGCATTTCTATAGGGTGATTTTTATAAATTTCCGCTACCCAAAGACGGTTTCCAAGAGGTGAGGGTTCAAATCGCGCTTCGTTCAAATTTTTATCCGTTTTGTAAAAAGTATTATTTTTCCCAAAGTGCGGAAATAACACTTTAAAAAAGTTAACATTTTCCCCAAGAATAGTTACCCAATTTCCCCAAGAAAATAAAACACCCCACTCGCGACAAACATGGCAACACAACACTATACGCACCTGGTGCACGGCGCGGTCGAAGTCGAGTCCGGCGTCGGGCCCGCAGCACACATGCACGGGCGCCGCGCCGCGTGCTGCAGCGCTCGTGTCCTTCACGTTGTAGAACAGCGACCACAGGCACTGCACGGAAAATTAAAGATACTAGGTTTTCTTTTATAATTAAAGTCAGTCTGAAAATCTAAGCTAAGTAAACTTAGTGCTAATTCGCTAGTCTTTCCATTTGAATTCGAGACGCTGTTGACTGGCGTGGATTAAGCACCAAACTTGGTGTTACGAAATCGGAAAGAAAATAATTTCGTTTTGCCTTTCTAGCTTGACAAAATGCAGCGTTGTTGTTATATAACAAAATAAAAGTGAAGTACAAAATATCTAGACACTTAGTACTCTCTGCCTACTCTGCTAAGCAGTAAGTAATTAAAGAATATGTATTATTTCCTCTATAACTTATAAAAACAAATACACTAACAATATTAATATCACCGTAATATTTCATAGAAAAATATATAAAAACTATAATCTAGGAAATAACATGAAAACAAATATATAATATACGTCATGTTTTTTTAGATTCATATTGTACACTGCATATGGCTGATTAGACAAAGGGTTGGTTAGTGTTAATACGTTCTCAAAAATTAAATTTTCGAGACAATGCGTGTTGGGCGGTAGAATTCAACGCCATGCATTGTATAGTAGAGAGGAAAAATAAAAAATATTAATTCCCCAAGTGGTGATTAAATCCACAAAATTGCAGACATGATATGTCTGAAGTCAGACGCTAACCCACTGAGCCAATAAAAAACAATGTATTAAAATTTTAACGACAAAGATATTTTAGCTCAGTGTGAAAATAAAAAAAATAAAAAAATCAGCTTCGCGCTGTATCCCGCACTCAGCAGGGTAGGCAACCCAGTGCTAAGACACTTCGTTCCTCATTTTAAGTGTAGTTTAAGTAAGTGGAGAATCTAGAATTGCGTGTTGAATGGCACAACTCAACGTACATAAATATTTTATTCCTCGAGTGGGGATCGGACCCACAATCGTCGCGTTACAGTCATACCCTGGTACCGCTGCGCCACGACGGTTAACTTTTATAATAATGAATAATGGAAGTTAACTTCCTCAATTAACTAACTTATAGTTTAAATTTCTCCGCCCTGGTAGCGCGACGTTGGGTTCCACTGATAAACATCAAAGCTCAAAATTTAATGGAGTGTCCTAACACTACGTTCTTTTTGTCCAACGTTCTTTTAATAAGATATGTATGATGATATAAAATATAAATTACCTTAGGTTTATCCGATGTCTCAGTCTGGTCGCCTCCTGACATGTCAAAAATTTTCTCGGCGTACGGCTTCAAGTCGCTCTCGGCGTCGTTGACCTTATTAGTTATGAAATACACCACGACTGGAAATAGAAAAATATAAAGAAGAAGAATAATAATTATGTATTTATTTATATCTAGAAGTAATCAAAACAAAATGTCTTGGAAAGTGGGCTGTGTGCGTATATATGGGTATAACGCTATAACACCAAAATATTAAAAACATAGTTTCATAAAAAATATTACGAAAGTTTTATTTTGTAGAAACTTCAAATATAATATAATAACACGTGTAAAATGTGTAGCTCATACATTTATGATTGTATTGTAATTCAACAATATACGGAATTTGATTCACTTGATATGAAAAAATAATCTCACTTTAGCTATATTATAGTAAAATTTAAATGGTAATGTTAAAATATTTAATTTATATTTTTTTTCTTTTAGTTTTTCAATTTATTAACTGTAGCCACCATTACCAACAAAAAAATACTAATAAAATGCTCTGTCTTAACCCCAATTAAATATTATTAGATATCATTAATAATTCATCCACAGCCCATATGTTTAAATTGGAAAATCTGTTCAAAAATAAAAAATTCTAAAGTCAAATTCATGTCAATAGTTACATCAATGGAAAATAATCTCTTTAATTATTCTTTCTATTATATAAAAAAACTTACATTTTTTTTAAATAATATAGCAATGATAATGTAAAATACATACAAAAAAATATTTCAATCAAATAATGTAGATTGGAAATTTGTCAAATTTCATACATAATATGTATCTTAAATGATGACTCCGAGCGAATTCATTATGGGACACAGGCTGTTATAACGCTTAAAAGTGAGGTCAAATCTTAAATTTCCTCAATTTGTCAGTCAGTGACTCAAAAGTCGTTTAAAAACTCGGTCTAAAAAAGGCAACAAATGGCTACAGCAGTGAAGTAAAAAACATCTGGCTACAAAAAGGTACACTGTAGCCAGTAGATTGCGCGCATGATAAATATACTTAATACGATATTTTTTTATAGGTAAGTCTCGATTTTCTTTATAAATGATAAATGAGTAGTTTTTTTGTAACATTATATTTTGTGATTACAGTACTACCTACATGCTATCATAGAATAAATACTGATGTAACAATATAGGGAACAAATATGTACTATAAAATATAAGAAAAATTATTTGATTTTGATCTGCACTGAATATTAATTACTAGACAAAAATTGAGCACATCCCTTGTATAGTCAGTAAAATCACAAGAACTCAATAAAGTATCTCCACTTACATAACATAATATTATGTAAATAACGAAATATAAAAGAAAAACTTACAAAGTCCCTTAGGACAGGATCCGGTAGCCGGACCTACTTCCAGCACCGTCACAGCCGAACCGTCTTCGATCAGCGGCGGGAACCGCAACAGAGTGAGAGGCTCCTTCTCACTAGGCATTATAGTTGCATTAGTTATAAAAACTGCTTTGGAAATATCAGTGCTTTCTGCACTCTCCGGTTGGAGGAGTTCCTTGGGGCATTCGTTAATGCCGATCACCAGGTGGTCGCATTTGAGCGTTTTAGATTTGCTGCCTATAACCACTATCTTCTTACCATCGTCGTCTGTTTTGGTCTCCACAGAGTCAACTGGTCGGTTTAGGCAGTATACGCCGCCGAACACCGCGCATAATCTTAAAAAAGATATTACTGGTTAAGTTATTAAATAAACATTCATAAATTATTATCATAACAATAAGCATCTTTGGGCTACATGCATGACTATTATTGTGGATTTAAATGCCATATTCGATATATATATATATATATATATATATATATATATATATATATATATATATATATATATATAGTTAGGATATAGCAGGGAAGCTGTATCCCGGAAATAGCAGGGTAGGCAGAGAGGACCCAGTGTTCGTTCCTCATTTTCTGCCGAGTTGAGTGGCGGAACTTAACGCCACACTTTGCTTTGTAGAACAAAGAAGAAATGAAAATATTAATAAATTATTATTATTTTCCCCGATTGGGAAACGTTTATAGTAAGTTACACGCTTCTGCGCCTGCACCACAAAGGCCTTAGAATATTAAAATACTTGATATACTCGTAAGTACGCTCATTTAAGTATAATAACATGCATCTCAATATTTCTTTTAAATTTTTTTCTTGATTTCTTTTAGAAACACTGTTGATTTATCTCTTAAGAAGATGTATAAAACTTTCCGTATATTTTGATAAGTATCGGATATTAATACTGGCAATATTATGAATACGAAAGTTTGTACATCCAAGCAAAAACGAGTTGCCGGGTTTAATGTATATTTAGAATGAAGAGAATTTATAACTAGAACTACTACTTCTATATGAGATTCTTTTTCATTTGGATAATTATTATAAACTTGTAAGGTATACACCAAAATCAAAGATGAATAACAAGAGAAGTGGCTTAAAGAATCATTCTGTTTAATTTTTATTATGTAAAAACCTATTCAAAATTAAAATATTTTAATATATATGTAAAAAACGTAATATATAAATAATTAAAAGAATCGTATCTGAATAACATATATAGTCATTATCTTACTAATCTTATGTTATCTGATTAATTTCACTAATATTATAAATGTAAAAATTTGGCTTTAATATATCAATAACTTTAAGCGGGCGAAGCCGCGCGTGAGCGACAGTGACGAAACAAATGACAAACAATAATCAAAATGTTAATTTCCTAACAAAGTGTCAGTCGTGCATCATGCAACGGTAGAAAGTCGCTACATTTTCGAGTGCGCGAACGATGCACATCTGGGTCAATGAACTAGCCCGCAACACTTTCATGGCTATTTTGCACTTAAAAATAATAAATGTTCACAACAATGTTGGGGATGCGGATGTTTTAAATTTTTCATGATTTAAATAAAAACAATTAACAGTTAATTACAGTGGTTTAGCTTTGAAGTATAAGATTAGGGGAGTGCGGAACTATCAGAGTGATAAAATGAAAATTATTCATTCACCCACGTGGGAATCGAACCCACAACACACATTATGTTTACAGTCGGACGCTGAGCCGCTGTACCACAATAGGTTCCATTAAATAATAAAACATATAATGCGTAAATCTATACTCCGATCTCCGAAAGAAATACTGGCAATCTATAATTTTAGAGAAAATAATAAAAAAATTCAAGTAGTAGTGCCAAAGAAAAACAAGTTCACTCAGCACCACGAATTGAAACTGCCAAAATATACATTTCAACGAGTTTTATTCATCATTAAAATCGCGAAAAGTAAATTGTGTGCAAATATTTGAATAATTCAATACTCCTCTCGCACCCGTCGCACGTCAACAAAAATAAACTTTGCCGTTCACGATGAGTCAGTATCGTAACTGATTTTTTTATACAGACGTATTATGTTTCTTTGCAAACTTTAAGTTTTTGCTTTAAAGATCTTTCACTACAAATTGAAATGTTGAAGATAAGAGAAAGTCGTTACTTTACTTTCTTTCTGCAACTTCACACTTTTTCTCGCTTGAAGCAGAGAAGGTAGAGAAAATCTAGTATAAAGACACTCG
>DWGR01001086.1:0-17652 GCA_018247715.1 Heliconius burneyi
TAACAGCCTATTGAAGGCCGTTGCTTTCTGGTCAAACAAGCAAGTTTGAGCTGCCTTAATGTAAATCTAGTTTATGTCTTATATAGTCTAGTTCATTTCAGTTCTTAATTTATGACGTTTCGAGCGTACCAGTTAAGCACTAATCACTTCACCAATGTCACGTTGTATGGAGAACACATGAAGAAGATTAAACAGTAAAAAGGAGACTATATTGGTTTTATTAGATTGTAGAATCTTAAATAATTTAATTTTGATGACATATGGTGAAAAATGGGTGACGGGTACGGATCACAGATGATGGCTGACGGCTAAATGATAAAGGCTGACCGATGATGAATGATGGATCTCTTTGGTGTCTTCTCTGCACAACGTGACGTTCATATCAAATCATCCTAATCAAAGTATGATGGTTGATGATTGTTATCTTTTATCTCATTATATCGTATAAAATTATATTTAGTATACAGTAGTTATCTTTCTTATAGTAAACATAACAAATAAATATATATATATATATATATATATATATATATATATATATATATATATATATATATATATATATATATATATATATATATAAATATATATATATATATATATATATATATATATATATATATATATATATATATATTTAAATCATTAGTCGGTTAATATTAACAATGTAATTTATTTATATTTGTAATTGATAGAGATATCTGGGGTCAGTCGTGGCGCAGGGACACAAAGTGTGCTGCAAAATCGACTGGTTGTTGGTTCGATCTCCACTCGAGAATAGGAAATATTTATTACAATTTTCATTTCTTTGCTCTAATGACGAGGCAAAGTTCGAGGCGAAGACGAAAGGAGTGTTCTGGATAACTGTTTGATAACCTGGTACCTGCAGCCGCATTTTCTTACCGCAAAGTACGTCAAAAAGTCAATTATCATCCATCTGGACACGTGGCACTCTACGTCTGTGCTAATTCGTAGGGAATTCCGTCGATAAAAATTGCGTACCTTCAATAAGCGCGTCTATCTCCATTTTAAGGGTCGGTAACGCACCTGTAGCTCCGTTGGTGGAACGGGGTCGTGGGCGGCGGTGATCACTTACCATCAGGTGACCTTTACGCTCGTTTCCCTTGTCTTTATCCATAAAAAAAATCACGACTAATTAAATGTCTTAAATTGCATGTAAAAGTTGTTTTTAAAAGACTTTTAGTTATTGCTACTTCTTAAAAGATTAGTTTCAAATAAGTTTTCATCTTAAACTGAAATAAAAGAGAGAGAGAGAGAGAAAGAGAAAGAAACTGACATAAAAGAAAATCCGACGATGAGCAAATTTAGAATGTCTATAATAAATAAAAAGTTTAGAAAAGCTTAAAAATGTTCTTAACATTTTTAAAGTGTTATTCCTCACTTAGGATAAAAATATATTGGACGGTTTTCAAGAGGTGCAAGTTCAAATTAAATATATATAATTAATGACTAATAAGCTTAAAATTTATATATATTTTAGCCAGATACACAATCTAGTGTTGTGGCACTATACAAAGTACTATGTTTCACGAGAAAATTAGTGATATAGTAAAGTGAGGGAAAAAGTAATAGTAAAGGTAAGAGGTAAAGTATTAAAAATCAAATTGCATTGTGTGTAGTGTGGTGAATTGAATGCAGCTTTGCTCCATTATCAAAGCGAGGAAATAAAGATATTAAATATTTTATTTTCAAACCTCTTACGATACGACCAGCCTCAGGTTTCCTATCTCAATCGTTATTATTTTTATATTTCCATAAGCGAAGATAAGGTGTTGCCTGGCGCATGATTAATTTTCTGTATCCTTGTCCTTAATTTAATATTGAAAGATATTGGAGGTAGATTCTTTGAGACGTGACTTATTCATGACATAAATATTTAATATAGAGGTTTGCAAAGTTAAGAATTGCAAAATTTTTACATTCATATTCTACATTTAAATTCTAGTAGTAAGGTCATATAATTTAAACCTAAAATTTATCTATTTCGCAAATAAAACTTGTAACGTTTTCTTAAAGTATCTTAAAACTATTAAATTGATATATAAAGTGACAAAGTTAGGCAAGTGTGTGCTAAGGCGGTTATTTCTTTTACGATATTCTCACGAGGCAAAATGCGGCGTCGATTTCAGCCTCATAATGCTTCGAGAATTCAGTAGAAAGTGGAAAACGGAAGTGTCTTTGGGAACGAAGTGTCTCTACAATAGGTTCCCAGATTCACTCTATCAACCATGTTAAGTGCTGGATACAAAGTTAAGCTTAAAAACCTCTGGCGGAACTTACCTAGAGATATACATCGTGTTGTATGTTGAAGCAAGCAGATTTTTTTCATTGCAATTGATTGAGGTTAGTCGTGGGAAAGGATCACAAGCGTGCGACTGTAAACGCGACAGGTTGTGGGTTCTATTCCCACTCGACGAAATGAATTACTTAATATTTTCATTTCCTTTTTCTGGAAACAATCCTTATATTCTATGTAAATTATAACACCCAAGAAAGTGAATAAAATTAATCAAAAGAAAATATAATAATCTGGATAAGGACTACATTTTACATTAGGTACCAAGTGGTGTAATTTAAGATTATTATGAAATCGAATTCATTGTAGAGATGTCTTTAGTGATTTAAAGATAAAAATAATACAGAAACCAATTTAAGACATACATTTTCACGATGATTAAAAATGTCTTTCTTTATTGTACTATGGACGGCTTGTACTACGCTGCCATTATATCCTTTCTAGAAAATACACAAGACGCAACGCTTATGCCATAAATATTTCATGAACAATTTCTTAAGAGCGTATTTGAAGACGTCTGTAATTTCCCCACAGACTAAATGTGGCTCGTTGAACCTCTGTGGAATGACGAAATGAAAAATGCGAGTAATTAGATTTTTTTATAGATATATCTAAAAATAAGGACTATTAAGTAGCAAGTAATTTATATTGTAATCGACATTCATCAACTTCAATGATTACAGTGAAGGTTACATTACCTAAATATGTCGGAATATGGCCGCCGAAGTTTTCGAGACATTGCGTGTTGAGTGGCCAAACTCGACGCCGAGCTTTTGCCTTGGTGATAGAGTAAAAGAATAAAAATATTAATAAATATTATAATTCGCGTTACAGTCACACGCTTGTGCACGAGGGCCAAGACGACCACAAAAAAAAAAAGTGTTTAATTAAAGTAAATTTACTAATATATACAAAACATCTATTAGTTTTATTATTAAAGACAGGATAATTGTTTTTTTAGAAAAATAAAATTACGACATACGGCAAGCCGTCATTCAAAGAAATTTACGTCACGCCTTGGTAAACTAACAAATTGAAAGGTAATTTTATCAGCACTTTTTAAGTTCAACGGTATGTAACCTAAGAATCTATTATTTCCTTAGCTCATGCTAAAAAGTTTAAATAAAAGCAGACTTGTTCTACTTTTTGCATTATAATATTAAATTAATTCATAGTACGGACCACTCGCGATATAGGACGGTTCCACACTTGACTCACTGCATGTATATTCAACTAGTACATTAATTTAATACGAACTTTTCTTTATTCAAACCTTCCATTCGTACGGATTACATCTTTTTAATTTTTTTTATGATTTTATTATTTCTTTAAGGTTACAAAGCGAATTTTCACCTTTACATGTACATATGTACGAGTACCAAGTAGGAAATGATTAGATACACAATTGAGGCTAGCCGCGGTGCAGGGTACGTAACAGGTTGTAAGTTCGATTCCTACTCGAGGAAATTAAATATTTAATATTTTCATTTCTTCGTTTTAGTGTTAAGACGAAACGTGGCATTACACGTGACGTGGTATTAACACTAGGCTCCCTCTGCCTACTCTGCTTACTTTAGTTAACCATACCAAAATAACTAACCAATTACCGTACCCTTATACGAGGTATATGTTACAACCGTATACTAATACACTACATAAAACGTAATTTAAATCTTTTGAAATGTCATTGCATTTTGCTCGTAAAATTTTTATATATAAAAAAATGTTTAGCTATTTCTAACTCTTTAGAAGATCTTGCTCAATATTTCCTCTACAATTTTTAAATCACAGCCAGCCAGTCAGCCTATTGACTATATTGACATTGTTAATACATGTGGAAATATATCAATTGTCCCAGAAAATAAATTACGTATCATGTATTGAGTTGTATTGGTACCGCACATTCAAAACCCAACACATACAATAAATGTATCTATCTGTTGTGCGCGAGTGTAGGCCGTCCTGTGTGAAATAGAGGTAGTTTATTGTTTAATTTGTTAATCGACTTTTATTGATATTACTGCGAGTATATCTTGTTTTGTTACCTTCATATGGATCGTTACTTACTATATGTTTTTCCTTACTAATTGATTGCGAAATTTTAATTGATTAAGAATTTAAAAAAATACATTAAGTTTCTAGTCGTGCTATACATTTATAACTACTCCGAGCCTAATTCATAAAATGTTACTTTACGACTGCTAATACCACTTCTTAAGGAGAAAAAAACAGGAAAAGTGACTGACCGCATATAGCAAGGTATGCAGAGGGAGCCTGGGTACCTAGTGTTAAGATATTTTGTCCCAGTAAATACACTTCAAATCCTCACTCTTTGCCGAATTCTGGAGTGGTGAATATAAGAATTTAGTTTGTTCATAAATATTTTTTTCTATCATTGTCATGATTTAAATAAAAGACGAACATTCTCAGTCCAACTGCATACGTTTCCCAGGAAGCGAGGACGAAGAGGTGAATACGTTTGAATATGAAATGTTCACATCGTATATATGAATTAGTTACTTTCTATACTAACATGGCGCTTATGAGATTTTATGTGATATGTATGAAATGTAGAAGTAAATTTAAATTTCAAATGTGATTTCTTTGTAACTTTATACATTTGTTTTTTAATTTAAAAATACGACTATTATTAGATAAGTATTTATTTTAAGCTTTACACATATACCAGGGAACCTAATGTGAAGTCAATGCGTGCATAGTGATGGATTTCAACATAATCCATTAACATTAATGGAAATCAAACCCACAACCACCGGTCCAACGTCCTGTTCCCAGCACTTTTAACGACATTCAAACATTGCATTAATAAGATTTCGTAAGACCCGAACAAGCAAAAGTCAAATAAATTAAAGATGAAACAAAATTTATGATTATCTTATGTCAAGCCTCATCTAAATTTTCGCCAAGTTATTAATAATATATTTTTTTATTAATTTACAATTCAGCTTTTTGTTTCCTTTATTTTCTTTTTAAACAGTAGGTTTCTGCCTAATCTGCAAAATCTCTCTAATAATATAATTAATAACTCTCTAGATATAAAATACATAATATTTCTCAAATTTGTTCATTTTAAAAACAAAAATTCATTCTTCATTAATGAAAAAATGATTTTTCACTCTGGTTTCGAGGCAAAATGCAGCGTTGAGTTCCGCCATTGAATATGCAATATCCAGAATTCAGCGTAAAGTGCGAAGCAGAGTCTTAACACTTCGCTCGCTCTACCTACGCTGCTACATGCAGGATACAGCGTGAAGCTGAAAAAAAATCAAATAAGGCTAAAATAATGTACGCAAGCAAAGTAACGGGAGGCAACTTGTACAATATAAAACAAAATCGAACACTGATCGTTGGCTTTATTCACTTAATATACTACCCAGAGAAAGGTTGATTGGTAAATGAATTCGGCTTTACAAAATTGCTAAAAGAAAAATTGGTAGAAACGTGGTTCATTTATCAATTTACTTACCTTTATAAATAAAAAACGTTTATATTTGGCTTTGCGAATGAATATCTCGTTCATTTTGTTTGGTTTGTACAGAGTTGCTTCTTTGATGATAAATAATTCAAGATCTGATAACATATGAAAGGAAATGTTTATGAATTGTAAGATTAAAAGTACCTTAATTATTTAGATATTTCTTCAGTTTCACGCTTTGTCAAGTAGTAAGTTAGACAAAGAGTGTTTAGTGTCGAAATACTCCGTTCTTCATTTTTGAGCATTGAGTGGTAGTACTCAAAATTGTATTTATCAGATATATATGAAAACTGCATTTATATGACATACTTAAAATAATAATCGACCCCACAACCATCGCGTTTGAGGTCAGATACTATGCCATTGCACCCGATTGCCTCATATGATATACAGCACGAGACTCATAAAACTTTATAACAAACTATTATTTTATAAGCAATACGATCAAAACAGCAAGCTATATCAATCCAATATATCCCACAATCCCATAGTGCATGGTCATTTACATACAAAACACAAATTACAGATGGGGAAGCAATTGAGGAAGCTACAGCTTATATATTACACTCAGTGTCGTTAGCTTGATGGTACTCTAGTATGGGTACGTACTCACAAGTACATTTACACTCTAACGAGGCTCCGAGTATGTCCTTTAATTAATTCTAACAACATTTCCTCGTTGGTATTTAAAATCACTCCATTATTTACTTAAAATGGATTTACTTAATTGTGAGTTTTAAAACGTATTGGATCCTTGTTTATACATTACTATACCTAGAATTATTAAATTACATGTTGATATACGTTTTCTAAATAAATATTTCTCTTTACGTGTGGAATAACACTTGAGAAATCTCTTGTCAAACGATAATTCTAAGCAATTATTTTTGAGTGGCGGAAATTTCCGTGCCGTCAGTTACCCCCAAACAACGTCCACCGCCGGGGAAGAAAATAAATAGAATAGTTAAATATGAATCCGACTCACCAACCGACCGAACCAATTTTCTACTTCAAGTTTGTAGATCAACGCTCAACGACACCCAGGCTTATAAAACATACAAATTTAAGTTTGAATGCATATGCACTAACTATATATAAAATTAGCTTTAAATGTAAGTTTGTAATGGTGTTTTTTTCTGAAGTATATTGAAAAGCCCCATATATAGTATATTTTATACGTAATGTCCAGATGGGCAGACGGAAACAAAGTGCTTTAATAATAGTATTCCCTTTTAAGGTACGGAACCCTAAGAACCGTTCCCTTGTACGAGTACATTTGAGCATATAACTTTACTTTACATTTGCAAACAGACGCGAATAAAGTTTACGTAGTTCAATTTATGGTAGAGACAATAGTCTTAATCTTCATTATTCTCACATCTTAACAAACTTTAAGGAAATTGGCTTATTCCGAATCCCTTGTACGAAGTTATTTTAACTTTTTCCAATTTCGTTGACTTGTTTTACGTTTGTTGTTTTATCAATTGTTTTTTTTATATTTTTGTGCTTGTTATTTGCATTATTAAATTTAAAATATTTGAAATCATTTGAAACGAGATAATACGAAACTAATTAGCACAGTATTAGCCCTTTACAGCTTACACTACTACAATATTTAAACTAAAAAGTATTTATGTAATAAATTGTATTATGCTTTACTGTATATTGAATTTATTAATAATTTATTTCAATTCTTCGATTAAAAATACTAGCACTGTTTAGTGTTTACTTTACCTATTTTCTTATTAAGTGCTAGGAATAAGCATATGAAAAAGTAAAAAAAAACATATACACGTCATAAGTGGGAAACAAACCTATAATTATGGCGTATCTGGTTACTTTTAGTGTAAAATTCGCAAATATAAAGATTTAATTAAATTCTATAGATAACATAATATTTACAGTTTCAATACTGAGCTAAATGGGCTCGGCTAGTCTCTAATTTGTAAGACAGTGCAAGAATCATGTTTATGTTGCCAAAGGAAATGTTTCGTGTTCACTCCGCACCCGTTAAATTATACGAAGCATTCAGTCTTGTGAAAATTTCAGACTGTAAAAACATTTTGTGTTTATTTCTCGGCCTACATCCGTCCTCTTGAAATATTGTGGATTTTCTTAAAATAGAAACGAATGGTATGAATTATTAATATATTTTTCATATTTATATCTTTCTCATTATTTTGGTGATATTTGTGTCTCATCTGAATAATTGTTGCCAAATACAATGTTGCTAGATAATGGCGTACAATGATGACTCAAGTAAAACAAGTATGTGAGAAAATATTATAGATACCCTTTGTCAATCACAAAAAATATGTAAATCATTCCGAATTACAAGTAAAGCTGAAACGGTTTCTTAAGAAAAATGTATAATTATCATTTTAGTAATTTTTTAAGATAATTTCAAAAGTACAATAATTAAAAATGTTTTTTTAAAATATATCATGTTCTTTACCTCGATCTGGTGCAAGAAAGATTTTATATAATAAAACATAAATAATTATGTTACATCCAAAAAATCTCAATAACTGGGCGAGCTTAATTCGTATTACTTAAAGTTATCAGTACAAGCCGTAGTGAGCACACACTCATTACTACAGTTGTAGTGAACGTGAGACTATCGCGACATTCGTGATTAAACGTTTGGTAATACTTACGTACGTACTTACATTCATGTGCATACATTTTATTGCAAAGTTGGTAATTTTCTCGCACAAGCCAGAAGTAAATGTATTGTGGACGAACATTATCCGCAATTTTATTTAACCTCATGGGAAAGATCGACAAAGAATGACGAAGTAAATAAGATGACATGATTGATATTTAAAGTTGCTTTGATACAATGAAATATCATTTCGTATACTTACGGTAATTATTTCGAATTTTAAAATCATATTTATGATGAGATACATGTACTCGTATTTTAACCTATGTTAAATAAATCCAAATCCCTCAAATTTTACAATCACTTTGCTGGGTAACCTATTTCATTTTCCATTCTACCTGGCGGAACTCACTTCTTCACTTTCTTTAAAAAGACTGTGGAAACTTTTTTAATAAACATATATTATAATATTTAGACCCATTTCTATAGCATTTGTGTGTCGTAAATTGGGTAAAAAGTTGGTACAGATTGTAGTAATAAATAACTACTAGCAGCTGTATCATCTAATCAATAAAATATTTTAAATAATAATATTATTTTATCAAAAGTCATATCTTATTCTATTACAAAGCAGTACTTGATTAAATGAAGTATTATTAATGAACCTTACTACAGCACTAAAGAACCTTTATTGGTCCGAGATGGCTGTTCAGAGAGCAACAACCGTTATCCTAGACTGAAATATATCGAAGTATAACATTATTCTGTAAGTTAATGAAGGTAAACGCTTAGTAATTTTACATGAGATCTTATATATATATTTTGAAAGGAAAACTCAAGATTTTGTCACGGATATCTAGATCTATTATTTACAGGTATTATAAAGCAGATTTAATATATATATATATATATTTATATATATATATATTTATATATATATATATATATATATATATATATATATATATAAGTAGATTCTTTGCCTCACTCTGTCATGCAATTTTTCGAAAATGGAATGGAAATTGGAAAACGAAATGCTTTTGTCGGCTGCACGCTGTATCTCTCAGATAGCAGAACGTAGTGTAAAGACACTCTATTCCCCACTTTCCGCCGAATTCTTGAGGCATTGCGTATTGAGTGGTGGAACTCAGCACCACGCCTTCCCTCCGTACTAGTAACTTCCCTCTTTGAGTGGAAATCGAACCCGAAACCTGTTACGTTCACAGTCACACGTTTGTGCCCCTACGCCATGACTGGTTTCTAATGAAAATGTAGCTAAAAAAATATATTTTTTTAAATTACCTTAAGATATCATTGTCATAAAATATCATAGTTATTAAAAAAATAATATAATAAAGTAATTCCTTAACTCTCTGGGTGAGTTTAATACCACAGATCACGCGAGAAAACATTAACGTCTTTACAAAGCAATTATCTTTAATTAAATGTAAAAACCGATAACTACAAAAAAAGGTTGAAATTCTTGCCACTGGTTTATTGCTTCAGGGAGGCGAAATTAAAAACAAAATTAACGGTTTTTAATTTTCTTTTATCACTTCAATATAATTTGTTGTGCAAACATTGAAGCTTATCCTGATACAATACTTGAAAAGGTTGAATATATTGTTATTTTATATATTAGTGTTGTGCACGTGTCTTCGCCTGCGTGGTTTCCTCATTATAGCTGATTCATATTTTAGTGTTTAAGATGACAACTATATTATGTTTCTTACGAATTTTCAATTAGTTTTTCGAAGCCATCGTAGCGCAGTGGCATAGATTGTGACTATAAGCATGATTGTTATGAATTCGATATCCAGTTGCATTAATTATTTAATTCCAGTAAAAAGGTTTCTGTTCTCGACTTTCCGCCGAGTAATGAAGCTTCGCGTGTTAAGTGGCGAAACTTAACTCCGTGTTGTGCTTAATTACAATGTTGTCTTGTGAAAATAGCATTAAAAATAAAATATAAAAATATAATAAAAAAAATATAAATGCAAACATTCTTGAAGAAAAACCATACAACATAATCATAAAATTATAATGCAAAAAATCTTTATAAATGTAGAGAGACATACTTTTGTTTCAAAAATACAACTTTACAGATATTTAATATCTAGAATTTAGAATTTTTTTCCAATATGGCATATCGCCTTTCTAGTTACAGGTGTCAATTTTAGCAGCTGTCCATTCTTATAAACGATCCTTACAAAGCTCTAGATCGATTGTAAAGAAAAAACATTGCGTCGATATATGTTAGCGAAGCTTTATTGTTTTCGATTTGTTTTTATTAATATTTATTTTGTGTTAAATTATTGATATTATTTATATCTATAGATTTCTACGAAAATTATGCAAACGGAGATATATGCAATTTGGCAAGGTTATAGTTTATAAACAAAAGAATTGCAGAATAAATATAACCATAATATACGAGTATAATTGACTCCAGTATATAGAAGAGCAACGCTTGCATATTTTTTTAGCTTCATGCTATACATATACCGAGCTATCGTCAAAATATCCCATTCCTCATCTTATATAATTTTATGTTAAATCGCTAGTGTTTTGTCTATTTACTGGAAAGAGGATATGATAATATTTTTTCTCACGCTCACAGCAATCGAGAGAAAAATGTGCGTGGTTGAATTCTGCCACTCAACACGCAATGTCACCAGAAATCGTCAGAAAGTGGGGAACGGGATGTATTAACACTAGGTTCCCACTGCCTACTCTACTTTGTGCGGGATACAGCGTGAAACTGATTTTTTATCAGAAATCGAATCCATTGCCGGGATTTGTGCGAAAAGTAGCTATCGTAGTGTCGTGACACTAAGTTACCTTTGCGTATCTTGTTTCGCGACAAAGCTTGAAATTAAAAGTATTACTCAAAGATAGAATTCAATTTACCCATAACGACTTATCGTATTCACAAATGCAAATTTCCCCAAAAATACATAATATCACATCAATCACAAGCAAAAATGTAAGTGTAAAAGTAATCTACGTGAAGGTGCGTGTGATAAATGAACTTGCCCCGAATAAAGTGGAAATAAGATCTGGAGGTAAATGGGACGGCGTATTTTGGTCCTTTAACCTCAACAAGAAAATATCTTACTCAGTGAATTGTGAACCAAAGCAATAACACTTAGAATTTTTTCACCTTTATTGTCATGGACTAACTGTTATTTCTATTACTTTTTTGAAATCATTTTTTTTCAAATTAAAGTAAAATAAAATCATCACTTCAGTCCTAATCATACAAGATAAGGATCTAGATATAGTAAAACGACTAAAACAATCGAGTGTGAGTAAGATTCGCCCACCGAGCGTTCCATTTCAATGTTATTATTCTAGGTCAACGGAAAGTACAATTTATAAAAGTTGAGAAACTAAACTTTGCGGGTGTGTACACTCACTTTGTATTGAATGAACTACAACTATAGGTTTATCATAGTTTTCATTTTAATTTTAATTAATTTTAGTTAGTTTTCTTTTTATATCAGTTTCCCGGATTTTTTCCTCTAATTGTATTGTAAATTTTCGCTTCACCTTTGTTATAACTAAAATAAAATACAATATCTAATTTTAAAAATAGCTAAAACAATGTAAAATGTCAACTGTAGGCACTTCTTTTAAGGCAGTTTGTTTCAAAATAACATTCGTATATCTGTAAAACATACACACAGATATCAAAAGATGGCAAAGCTAGATACCTTCTGGCAATCTCGTTCACATTTGATAGAATAGTCTCTTTGCGGTCGTAACAATACTCGTACATTATTGCATGTTTAGATGCGTTATGGTACAATAAATATTATAATATATTAAAGTAAAAGTTGTCAATTTACTTTTAAAATAAAAGAGGCAATTTTGAAAAATGATTAAACGATTGCTTTTAAGTTCTGATTTACCTTTACAGCGTTAATTCATCAGATATTGTACATTTAAAGTTTTTTAACCAATCTACATATGTTCGTGTAAAATAGGTTATACCACCAACTATTATTTTAAAAAAAGAGGCTATCGTAGCGCAGCGACACAACTGTAACGCGACGGTTGTGGGCTCGATTCCCACTCGAGGTGAAATAGTTATTTACGTTTATATTTCCATTTCTTCGCTCTGATATCGAGGCAAGCGCGGCGTTGAACTCTGCCACTCAACAAGCTATGCCTCCAGAATTCGGGAGAATGTGGCGAACGGAGTGTCTTGACACTAGGTTCCCTCTGCCTACCCTGTTGTGTGTGGGATACAATGTGAAACCATCATTTTGTAATAACTTAAAAGTAAATATTATAAAATTAACTTCTGGTTAGGTTTCTATCAACTTCTTCTCTATCTGTTGAAATATTCACCAATATCTTATTACGATAGAAACACTAATATATGAATATTCGATAACAATGCTCTCTTAATCTTATTTCTTATGTACTCTATATATCATTTGCATCGTACATACCTGTGCGAGTACAATTACAACATTCCCAAACTTAAAAGGTATTAAGTAACTTTTTAATATACCATTTTACCTCAGCTATATTTTACGTAAAGCTTCTAAGCTTATTTTGAATGAACGTTCCTGAAAGCTATTTTTGATGCAGATTGGCAAGAAGGGTTGAGTTTAGCATTTTATTAAGATAATTTTTAATATACTCCTTCGTAAAATTCTTTGTTAGTTTTGAAAAATATAGTTTAGTGAAAAAAAAATGAGAACCAATGGCTTGGCTCTAATGGTAAATGTTCAACAGAATTCAATGGTCATGAGTTTGTATCTCATTAGAGTAATCATGCTCTATGCTGACATGATCTGTCAGACCGTCCTTAAGCTGCAGTTTACATTGTATGTATGTTTGTAAGTTGGTAAGATAGTAAAGTAATTCATATTTTATTTTGTAATTTGCATTTTTAATTGCTATAAAATATTTAAATGGAAAATATTGGAAAGATGTACCTATTATTGCTTTGGAAATTTAAAATTGCAAAGATATATTACTATACCTTCATGTCAAAAGGTGAGTTTCTTATCGGTTCTTCTCAGCACAGCTGCCTTCCGAGCCGGTGGTAGAATTATAAATTCGATAATTGTAAAGTACCTTCTCTAATCTATGGGAATGAAAAATATTTTAAATTTGAATGAATTGACCTATTAATAATATTATATTGAAAATTGATATTAATTCGAATAAATATAGTATTGAAACTTAAAACTTACAATTACTTATAACAACAAATATTATACAAGATTTCTATGAAAACTGTAAAATGAATTTCATTTCAGATCTTCTAGAGCGTGTCCACTGAGGTGACCTAGAAGCTGGGGGCGTGTATTTTCCCTTGTAAACTATTCTCTTTTCATAAAATATATTTCTATACTGTAGTACATCATAAACAAGGACTTTCTTTTCAAAACAATGAAGTGTAATGCGATTGATGCGATCTTTATACGAATATGTATGTAAATTTTATAGCATTCAAATATATATTATATAGAGATATATTGAAAAAGCATCAAAGATATCGTATTCTTATTAGTTTTCTTAAGTTTTTATTAATATTCTTAAAAATTAATTAAATTCGCGTAAGTACAAAGGCAAACGTGTTTATAATGAAGCCTAAGCAGGATCTTTTAATGTTAAGTAGGTAACCCTAATTATCCTTTTTCAAGTACTATAATATATATTCAAGAAATCTTTGTTTATTTAGCTTAGAGAAAAGATAGTACGGAAAAAGAAATCTATCATTATGATTAAATTGATGCAGACGTGGCGCAGATAAAGCGATTGTGGGTTCGATTCCCATTCGCCCCGGTGACGAAATATGTTACGATTAAAAGAAGGTCACGCAATATGTTATTTTTTGTTCGTGGAAAATAGAGCAGACAAATCACGTCATTGAGTTCCGAGTATTCAACATACAGATGATAACTAAAACCGCACAAATTATATGAATTAAAAACGCATAATATTAATTATTAAAGTACAATATTTTTTCTTATATTTATATTTATCTGCTATCAGTCTGCCTTAGACTATCATCAGATTTGCTGCGATAGGGTGATTTTATTTGGAGCAGGAAGCCAATGCCTCTATGTCCATTCAGAGCACGTGATTTCGTTTTAGCCTTCTCACCACGCCAGAGAAGTACAATATAGAAAATTAATAATTTAAATAACAATAAAAGGCAACATGCCGGCTATTATATAATAAGGAACTCCCTTAACCAATCTGCCATAATAACCATTACAGCTTAACGTAACAATATTTATAGGGCGGGCGGTAGACAACGAGGCAATTTGTTACTTTTATTGTATTTACAATAAAAAAATATGAGAGATGCTATAATTAAAAGAAGGTCACGCAATATGTTATTTTTTGTTCGTGGAAAATAGAGCAATATATCAAATACTATTGAGGCCAGTCATGACACAGGGAACAAGCGTGTGACTATAAACGTGACAGGTTGTGGGTTCGATCCTCGCCCAAGGAATTTAAATATTTGATATTTTCATTTCGTTGCTCTGGTATCGAGGCAAAACGCGGCGTTGAGTTCCGCCACTCAACACGCAATGCCTCCAGAATTTGGCGGTAACTTGAGAACGGAGTGTCTTAAAAACTCGAGGTTCCCTCTGTCTACCCTGCTATGTGCGGGATACAGCGTGAAGCTGATTGGTTAACATAATTAAATAATAAATGATAAGAGATTTTTCACAAGAGGCTTTTCACGCCAAAAAGCACTTATAACATCAACTAATGAATACAACGTCTTTTATTAATTTTAACTTTTACTTAAACAATTTATGGAATGAAGAAAATGAAAAGATGGAGACAGAAAAATAATTTAGAATCTCTTGAAGGTCTCCTTTTATTAACATCATAATTTAGTATCGCGATGTAATGAGACCTACATTTTAGTCTGGTTACGTTTTTGGAGGTTAGAAGGAAATATGTTATATAAACCATTTTTTCCTCATCTTTACGCTTTATTCCGTATATACCTAGCGGAGTAGCCAGAAAGCACCTAGTGTTAAGACACTGCATTCTCCATTTGCCGCCTTAATCCAACCTTTGAGTTTCCAACTTGTATGGACTGATAAAAAACTCTATGCCACATTTTATCATCGAAATAAAAATAAATTTCTATAAATTGAAGTATAATTATAATTTTGTATTATTTTGGGTTCACAAATTTAAGTTTGCGGCTATTTGCACTCATTTTATATGAAATGAACTACAAATATGACTGTAACATGTTTTTTTATGAAATGCTTATTAATTTTAGTTTTTTGGACGTTATCCTTTATTTTTATTATAAGGTTTCGCTCACATCAAGTAAAATTTAAAAAGTACTTAATAGGGTTTAGGCTTAGATTAGGCGGCGAATATAATATTTTCATTCGTTGACTTTTTTTTAATATTAGGTATTAATTTCAGCTTGATACTTCCACGCAATCTAGAAATAAATAGTCTTGACTACTTATGTTACATAGAGAGATGGATAACAGTGATCCTATAAGAGTTCCATTTTTTTCCTTTTGAGGTAGGTAAGGTACGATATTTAGTCACTTAAGAGGCAAAGCCTCCAGACTCCGGCAGAAAGTGGGGAACGCAGTGTCTTAACACCACTCTGCCTACCCTGCTGTGTGCGGGATACAGCGTGAAGCTTATTTCATTTAATTTAAATATTAAAAATTATTTAAATTATAAAGATACTCAAATACATACATACTAAGGTGTTTCGAAAATATTTTTATTTAACATTTTTTAAGGAATTCCACCAACAGGGTAAAAAATATTTCAGTAACAATTTCGAGCTAAGCATAATTTCTACTTGATAAAAATAAACGTTGCCGTCTCTGACGACCAATCAGAGACTTTATAGCAACAACATCAACAATGTCCAACACAATTTAGTCAAGTACTTTCGTCTCCGGAGATGTAAGTCTTTATTTATATTAAGCCCTGAAATATTTTACTGTGTAAATTATTTTTTT
Source organism: Heliconius burneyi (assembly GCA_018247715.1). Taxonomy (NCBI): domain Eukaryota; kingdom Metazoa; phylum Arthropoda; class Insecta; order Lepidoptera; family Nymphalidae; genus Heliconius; species Heliconius burneyi. The sequence goes on from DWGR01001086.1 coordinate 16,410, forward strand.
AAGTTTTAAGTATAGAAGTGAAGTAAAAATAAAATAATGGAGAATGGAGTGTCTTAGCTCTAGGTTCCCTTTACCTACACTGATAGGCAGAGGACGAGGACAAATGGTGCTAACCAAAAAGAAAAAAATTAAAATACTATTAATTGTGCACCAATTATTGCATTATTTACATAATTATTAATAACATAGCTTTTAATAGCCGACATTTTTGGTAAGTGACCAATCTCTCCCAGACAACCTTGGGAGAGAATTAAGAATTAGAGAATTAAATGAAAGCTGGTGTACTGATTATATTACACATCAAGCGTTAATCTCAGTTTGTACGTTAACTCGTATGTACAATTTTGAGGTTAGTTGAACCGAAGGGGTACAAGTGTGCGACTGTAAGCGCACGACAGGTTGGAGGTTCGATTTTCACTCAAAGTAATGAAATATTTTATTTTCCTTGCTCTGGTAACGACGCAAAGCGAAATTTCTTATAATTTTTTGTATTCAATGGAGCTCCGCCACTCAACACCCAATGCGTTCAGAATTCGGCGGAAGGTGGGACACTAAAGTGTCTCAATGGTGTTCTTTAAATTAACTTTGCGGGCGTATGAAAACATTTTGTATGAAATAAACTTCAAATATATTTTTGCAATTATTTTTTTCTTTTGAAGTATTTATTATACATTTTCAGTTCTCGGATTTCTTCCTTTATTTGTATTGTGTAACCTTTTGTTTTAGTTTATGCTGCAAATTCAATACAAAATGAAGCGATACATAAATACCCGTATCTTTTGATTTTGTTGACTGAATATTAATTTTTTGTTCCAAAACGTATTCTTGATATTAGTAATTAATTTCAACTTGATACTGTTACGCGATCTTGATATAAATGGTCTTGATAAACGGACAGACGGACAACAAAATTATTATTTTCTATAAATAAATTAAAAGGGTTCCTTCCATCTTTTTGTTTTGAGGAACGGAAACCAAACATAAAATAATTACTTATTTTCTTAGCTTTTAGCTGTATCTCGAGGGGGGTAGCCAGAGGGAACAAAGCACCAAGTGGGAGAGTCACGTTGCCAGCAATGGCAACACGCATGGGCAGACTCGACCGGATCATTACCTCCCCCGGCATTTAAAACCGGCGTGAAGTAGTGGCTTTATGCCACTGCGTTTCGCATTAGGTAATGCCGGGCTCCGGCGCCCAACCATCTCAAAAGCTGGCAACGCACCAGTAGCTCCTCTGGTGTTA
>DWGR01001087.1:0-17647 GCA_018247715.1 Heliconius burneyi
GCGAGAGGATTTTTTACATATTAAGCGAAGCTCCCCCTCTAAATATATATTTAATTTCTAGACTTGGTAGCAATTGTTAAAAAGTTTTTGTTTGGAAAATTTTCTTGTTAATTAACAATTTGAATTAGGTTTTTGTTATCTGTCTTACCTAGGGAATCTAGTCTTAAGACTTTTCTTATTTTTGACTGAAATGGATGGGAGAGGGACACTTAAAAAGAATAATAGAAAGCAAAAATTTTTTTTTTATTTTCTTATCTGTCTGTCTGTCAGTATGTATGGTCACGCTAATCTTCGAAAGTACTGAACCGATTTACTTCAAACTTTCATTAATTGCTTTGTTTTAACTTAACTTCACATCTTAAGTTTGTTTCTAAAAATCGTTTTATTAAAAAAAGGTATCAGCAGTTGAATGAATTCAAGGCATAAGTTAGCGGCAAATATAAAGCAATGCATACCTATACGAGTATTTATACTTATAATAAATCTGTTATATTTTAACCGACTTTCAAAACAAAGAGGGGGTTCTCGATTAAATATTTGCGATTCGATATTCAATTCATTTATTCGATTAAATATTAAGGATTCGATTTTGATATTCGATTAAATATTATGAATTCGATTTTGATATTGAATTATTAGAGTCGATTTAGGTATTTTTTGTAATATGCAATAATTACAGTTATTTTACAAAAAATATTATAAAACCTTACATACATCATAAATTTAACATATAAGGCTGTTTCTGAACGACTAAATTAAAATATTCATCGAGATCAACACATATGACTGCCAGTCAATTCTATTTATTAAATAAACAATTATGTAGATCAAGCGGGCGAAATCGCTGGTGAGCCGCTAGTTTATATATAATTTGCTCCATCTGACATAAATATTTGACGCACGCGGATATCGACACAACAAAGATCTCAATCATCACTTAGAATATTCCACATACCAATATGAATAGACACGAATGCCTTAAACATGATATAATCAATAATAAACTATGTCAATCTACACTTCTGTACTTCTATATTAATATCATGAAGCATATTTTCCACCGTGTGTTCCCTTGGGCTTAGAATAGGATCACCCTAGTACTGGTGGTGTCGTAAGAGCCGACTAAAGTACGAATGGGAGAGTCACGTCGCCAGCAATGGCAACACGCACGGGCAGACTCGACCGGATCATTACCACCCCCGGCATTTAAACCCAGCGTGAAGTAGTGGCTTTATGCCACTGTGTTTCGCCTTAGGTAATGCCGGGCTCCCGCGCCCAACCACCTCAAAAGCTGGCAAGGCACAAGTAGCTCCTCTGGTGTTACGCGGTCTCGTGGGTTGCGGTGATCACTTACTATCAGGTTACCCGTACGCTCGTTTGCCATGTATTTTTCAATAAAAAAAAGCTTGATCGTTGATGTTGTTCAAATTTACAAAAATATTTTTGTATCGGATAGTTCATTTATCGAAGAGGACACAGTAAAAAGGAAGTATAAGGGATTCGCGATATCTTTACGTTTTTTAAGGTAGATCCAAAAATTTTTATGCTACGTGTCATAAAGTCCACACAAACCAAGTAACGGGCGATAGCTAGTTATATATAAATAATTTCGTCGCATCTAAATTAAGCTTCATATGTTGTGAATAGGAAGGCGCAGGTGCCAGGAGTGACGTACAACAGCTGTATATACATACAGATATATATACATATATAATAGATGTTTGAGTTATGTCATATGAAATAATTAGAAGCTGCTTTGTCATAGCGTAGGGCAATTTGCGTATTATTGTTTCTTGGTCATATATGGTCATGTGAAAGGAAAGATCTAGATTTCATAGTTGAAAAATAAATCATCTTCACGCTGTATCCCGCACACAGCAGGGTAGGCAGAGCAATTGTTAAGGTACTCCGTTTCCCACTTTCTGCCGAATTCTGGAAGCATTGAGTATTGAGTGGCAGGACTCAACGCCGCGCTTTGCCTCGATAGCAGAGCGAAGAAATGGAAATATAAACGTAAAAAATATTTCACTTCCTCGAGTGGGGATCGAACCCACAACCGTCGCGTTACAGTCACATTCTTGTGCCGCTGCGCCACGACGGCCTCTACGGCCTCGACGGTCATAGATGAGCGTTTCCAATATTATATATAATTATATAAGAAAATTGAATTTACGATCTTTTTTTATTATTTTAAATGATTCTTTATGGGACAAATTAACAAAAGCAAAATATAACCATGTTATTCAACAAATTATTCTTAAGGGCATTTTTATTACTAAAAAACTATATGTAAAAATCTGAATCCGAGACTATAGTTGGAGGTCAGCGATATATAAAGACACATTAAAATGGATATGGAAAATAAAACATATTCTATTATAAAAACACGTCATAATCTGTCGTAACATAATCAGTAGAACATTTTCAATCTTAATAGATTTTTTTATTAAAAAAATGTAATTAATGGAGCTACAAGATGAATAATGACCGACGACCGCTACGTATAGACACGTAACGAGCAAAGACTGAAAATATCTTACCTACTGACTGAAACTGGCCAACATCTTGATGTATTTCACATGAGCATTCTGTTACATATGGCGGCGCACCTGAAAAGACAAACATTGTTTTAATTTTGTTTATAGAAATTCCTACATAGCATATTAGACAGGTAACCTAGTATTAAGACACTCCGCTTCTCTTCTTCTCTTTTTCTTTTTGAGACATTGAGTGATGACACTCAAAGTCGCTCAACTCAATATTTACCAGAACGGTGATTTTTATTTCTTTTGTCGCAACTAATAAAAGTCATCTATGATATTTTGTATTTATTTGAGCTAAAGCTTTTTGTACTCCGAGTTATTAATGCTATAAAATATTATTAGCGTTTTTCTTTTTGTAAGTTGGATAAATATCTGATGCTCAATTCTCTATTTTTCTACGGTAACGGAAAAAATTGAATATTCCATTTAACGTCTTCAAGACCACGCAAAAAATGTAAGATAAACCAAACTAAGGAAGAGAATCATTTGGACTTCCGAACACAATAACGGAAACGTGAATATATAGACTTACGAGAGTGTGTATTATTTTATTTGTTGTGGCTATGTACATATATATTAAATTTGCTTTTGGTTTTATATTTGTATAATTCTTGAATAATTTTACTATTTTGTAGCCATGAAAGATTTTTTGGAATTTAAATTTTCAAGACATTACGTATTAAGTGTCTACTCATGCTGTTCCTCCTTATTACCAGGGCGACAAAAATACAAACTTATTCCCCCAAATAGAAATCGAGCCTATAACATTCGCGCTTACAAACAGACTTTGTCAGTTAAATAACGCTAATACACCACAATAGATAAAAAACACAACCTAAAACAATTCAAACGTATCTAACATTATTATCCATCTAATAAACAGTCTACGTGATAATTAAAGGGACCTTTTACCATCCTTTTATTATACGAGTATATCAAACGAACCGCCATTTCTTGTAATTCGCTATCGCACGTTCGTTAAAAGGGTTCCCCCAATGGGACGATAATTATAGGTTCCCTAAGCCTAATAGATACTCGTGATAATACCAAGGCCATGGTCACGTACTGTAATTATATAAAAAGGCTATTAAGACTGGATGTTGTATGGTTATTGAATTTTGTACTGACATATGCGCTTAATATGTATTTAGTTAATTAGGTAGGTAGGTTTTACATTTGTACTTTATTTATTTTTTTAGTTTTGGAGGAAGCCTAGTGTCTTGAGTGGCAGAGTATAACGCTGTGCTTTTTCTTATTACCAGTGAGAGGATTAAAATAATTTCCCTGCCCTGAGTATCTACTACTACATATGTCGATGCCGTTTAAACGTTAAGATGTCGCTGAAACTCAATATAATGTGTATGATGGTATTAATTATATTATTTCTTAGTTATTCTCATTTCCCTGCTATGGTAAAACTATATGTAGGATATCGGAATATGGAGTGTCTGGACACTAGATTTTGCTTTTTCGTCTATTCTGTTATGAGCGGAACACAGCGTGGAGTTAAAATCTTACATAAATTTATTATATATCTTTGGACTATATAGCTTTTGAGAAAAAAAGTTTTTTTTTCATTACTCCATATAAATCAAAGATTGACTGCCTCTCATTATAAGTATAGAATAAGGTATTTACACTACAAAAATGACCAAAATCGAATTAACTAACACTTTATTAAAAAGCTATGTAAGTTACAAAAAACTACTACTGAAATTCAACAATAGTTCGAATTTCAATATAATAAATAATTTATTACGTCATTTCAACGTGACGCTCGTATTACACATTACCAAACAGAATACGATCCCAATGGCATATAATTTGTATTTGTTACGTGTATGTACGCTAATACGAACAGATTAATTGATTTCCATTAATAATATATATTTTTGTATAACTTAACGCTGTATCTCGCATATAACAAGGTGGGCAGAGGGAACCAGGGAACCTAGTGTTAGGGCACTCTGTTCATTATTCCAATCAAATTTTCGTGTCATTGAGTGGCGTAACTTAATGCAGCTTTTAGTTACCAGTTAGTACCAGAGCGGACAAATAAACAGAGATCCGTAGTGCTTACAGCCAAGAGCTATGCCACTACATCGCGACGATATTTAAAAGAAGGCTCCTAAAATCGCAAAAACATAAGCTTCTTAAGTTTGAATCAATGCAATTATAAGACACCAGCAGTCTAATATTTATGCATCGCTTTTAATGTATTTTATTTGAAATTTTATTAGTGCCTCGTAAGTAATTACGCAAAAAAAATGTAATCGTTAAAAAAATTATAGCGAGCGAAGCGAAGGGTTTGGTAAGAGAAATGAGCTAAAATAATTATACATTACACTTATGCTAAAATACGATCCCATAACCATTATGTGTACAATTAGACAACTGAGCTATAACGGCATCGTTATTAATATTTGACGTTTATTAATCTCTTTTCCTCTTGTCCCTTGGCACATTACCTTTAGCAAGGTTCCGAATATCAATCGTAATAGATATTGAATATATTTGACGCATATTACTTATTGTTTCCTTTTATAGGTCCTTCGAGCTTTTAAGGTCGTGTAGCATAAATAAAATAGTTTTTTTTTGTATGTGACAAAGATAAATTTGTAAATATTAATTTTGTTTTTCAACTTTAGGGATTTCCTCCCAGCAGGAAAGATCAAAAGTTCAGCCTCTGTTTTTCAAAAAAAAAAAATATTTTTTAACAGTTTTAAAGTATTATTCCACACTTAGGAAAAAAATACTTACTTAGAACTTATGGCTCAATGGTCAAAGCGCCTGGTCGGTTTCCAGGAGGCGCGGATTCGAGTCCCGCTACGTTCAAATTTTTATAGGTTTCTCACATATCCGTTCTAAATTAGAATTAAAATAGTTCAGATATAGTTGTTTCGTAAAATGGTGACCGAGCCCACAATCCACGCGTTTACGAGTAGCTAATGTTCCGATCCCGAGTGGTGACCAAACCTACGCATGATCATCACACGAGGGAACGAACTAATTTCATTTATACATTTCGGTATGATAAATAGCGGTGTTGAGTTACACTACCCCGTACAAAACGCAGTGTCCTAACGCTATTGCAATATTTAGGCCATTTGGGCTTAGGATCATATAATTTTTAGCTCCGAGCTTATTCTAAAGCATTTGGTGCAAAAAAGTGTTTGTTTTAGTTTTTTTTAATTATATACTATTTTATTTTATTATATAATATCCTAATTTTTAAGTTTAAGTATTATCCTTTTGGCGATTACATATAAAAATTAAATTTTCCCTATACATTTCAGTCATGTGAAACATGTGATTATTTAAGCCTCGTATATAATTAAACAATGTCAATCTGACGACATTCATCAGTTTTGTATACGCTTAAGTACTTACTTGTAGATATATGGATACTGTCACTGGGAACTGTTATAATAATTGAATAACTCTTATTAACTAAATAAATGACTGAATAGTTATCTTATATCAGTTAAAGCTCATAACAAGATGTTGAGGCCAGACGTGGTGCAGTGGTATAAGCGTGTAATTGTACACTTGTCAGTTTGTGGGTGTGGGGATCGATCGAGGATTTTTTTCTTTGCTCTGGTATTAGGCATCTAGAACACGCCGTAAAATTGTCAACGGAGGTTTCTTAACGGGAACAGAGTGTCTTTACTATTGTTTCGCTAGTACTTTTTGTCAAGATATGTACATCGTGAAGCTAAAAAAATGTGTGGGGCAGCGTATGACTTCTTTGAACAATAATTATACTTTGTGTAACATCTTGAATTGCAGCATCTTCTTTTACTGCCGCGTTTTATGTGTATTTTTCTATATACAGAATCTATATTATTATAAAAATCAAAATTAAAAGTATTATTATAAAGATGGATAAAAAATTATGGTTGCTAATTTTAGAAATATAAATAAATGCCTAAGGTAAGTCAGGAAATAAATTAAATCGAAATATAGGCTTGAATATATAAATAATATATTAAAGGTAACTAGCGTTTTGTAAATTATTTAAAAAAAATATATAATTAAGCAAAATATATTCAATTAATTCTGTTTTAATGAAGTTTAGATCAATCACAACATTTTCGTTATATATATATATATATATATATATATATATATATATATATATATATATATATATATATATATATATAATTTTATTTACTTTAAACAAAAGTATTTTGAAATTCAATAAATAAAGATTAAAATGCGCCATATATACATAGAAAAAATATATTAAGCCGTTATATGATTACCAATTTCCGTACTAAATACTTTTACCACAATTATTTAAAAAATATGTATAAAAAAAGCACATCACATATCACAACCACGTTAACAAACTTTCAAACAAAAATAGAAATCCGAATTCCGCACAAAAATTATAATTACTAAGACCTTCACCTACATTTCGACCCAAAAACACAAATAAATGTAAATTTTACATTTAAATACCAATAATTATTTCATTTATTACATTATCACATATGTAAAATATCTGAAATTTTATTATTTTTAGTTCGAAATGTTTCTTTTTTTACATGTGATGTATAACACTTACTGTAGTGCGCGCGCCTATCGAAACTACACTGGGTTCTTCCGTCTAAAACGATCCACACTTTTGCTCTATCTAAAAAAAGATTGAACATTCAGAATATGTAAGCGTAGGTGAGAATTATAATAAAACACTCCACTGTTACTATTTTATTTTATATGTAATTTATATTCTTATTTCATATATTGAATACCTAGATGACATAATTTAGCGGTGTTGAGCTGTCTACTGCGTTGCATGCGGGATAGAGCGTGAAGCTAACAGTTATAGGTAGAAAGTTCGGAAAATAGACATCTGTACTTAATAGGTCAAATTCTACTTCTCTTTAATAACTGTACCATTACGTTGCGGGTTCGATGAATAAAGATCGAATCGAAAAAAAAACCGATATTTCAATATACCTTCACACTTTATCCCGCACATGATAGTAGGCACTGGAACCAAGTGTGACCCTTGACTTTCCAGAACATTTCTAGACATTGCCTGTTGAGTAACGGAAAACTCAATACCGTGAATTGTCTACCGGATATATGAAAATAATTTAAATTTCATAGATTATAATAATCCTTTCCCCAAGCTTATATTGAATTCACAACCGTCCTGTTTGTAGACATAATGCCAGCTGTCCCACTGCGACCTATCCAGGACAGCTGAATTTGTTGTACAAAAATTACAATACTACTTTTACAAAAAAGAAAGCTAAGAAAATTTCTTAAAACAAGTTTATTACTCCTTCACAGTGAATTACCAATCAATTTCTATTTAAAATGTACTTATTTAAATTTTATATTACAATCATAATGTGTTTTGGCACGTACTTGGCAGAGACTGAGACGTGGGAAGAGGGAACGATCAAATAAAATGTTTCAATATCAGACTTTTGGCTTAATCATCTGTTGGTAGAGGTCGCGGGTTCAAGTGCTGCTTAATACATTTTTTTTTAAATACACAACAAAATGAAATTAAAAATAAATAAGTATATCGTTGCGCACATGTAATTCCAGTCGTGCAACGTCCATTGCTGGACATAGACATCCTCCCAGCATCTTTATGACGATTGGTCGGTATGCATATCAAAGATATTCCCATCTATAGCAGGGTAGGCAGAGGGAGCCTAGTGTTAAGACACTCAGTTTCCCATTTTTCGTCGGATTCTGGAGGCAATAAGTACCAAAATTTACACAATGCGACTGCAAACGCGACAGGTCGTGAATTCGATTACCATTCGAGGAAATTAAATATTTAATATTATCATTTGCTTGCTCTGATGACAAGGCAAAGCGCGATGATTAGAAAAATGACGGAAAGAAATCTCCTTAAGATTATAAAAAAATTTAAAACGGAGTGTTTATATTGTGTACAAACGTAAATGCAACGGTGTCTTTTGCCAACTATAATCAGATGATGCTTGTAGCGTCATATGTAAAATGAATCATTAAATTATTTCCCTACAAGTACACTTATGTATGTCGTTGAAAGTAATAGTCATGTCTATTTCCTTTCACGCTTTATCCCGCACAGTTAAATAAACATATAATCCCGTATAGCTGGAACAAACTCTCCAACTTATACCCAATTACAATTGTTTGTTTAGTTTTTTTCTAGATTTTCGCTGTGTCAGGGTACACACATAGCAGGGTAGGCAGAGAAAATTATTTACATAATATAATAAAACATTTTTATCACACAAACAAATAATAAAAAAGTACTTAAATTCCAGTTAAAGTATAAAATATAAAAATGTGTAAGAAAAAACAGTGTTATTGCTTCAAGCAATCTCTTAAAGGCAATCGTTGATGAAGAAACAAGTAGAAGAATTATTTGGAAGTAAAAAGGAGATACGAGTACAAAAATGCAGGGAAGTTTAAAAATCTAAATATTTTTAAAAATATAATAAATAAAAAAGAATATAATCATTTAACTTTCTTTTTTAAATTTCTCGTTGTATCCCACAAACAAACATGTGGGTAGAGAGAAGATGAGAATCTAGTGTTGACACGCTGTTCCCATTATTACAATTCCGTTCCCCATTTTCCGCCGAATTCTGAAGACATTGCGTGTTAAATGTCGGAATTTAGTTCCGCGCTTTGCCCAGGTACAGCAGCGAGGAAAATGAAAATATTATATTATTAATTTTTCGAGTGGTAATCGAACCCATCTACCGTGTTTACAGTCTTTGTACGACTGGCCCCATCTGGACTTTAAATTAAAATCAAATCAATTGGTTTTGATAATTTATGTTATATAGCAGTGTGCAAGTAATAGTCTATGGAGCAAACTATGGTTGATTAGCTTGTCTTAGAATCGTCGTCACATGCCGGATGAAGGATAACAGATGACAGATGCGTAGATTCAAAAATTTAATTAATTTAATTTTCAAGAATTTTAATTTAGCATCGGTGGCATCTATAGATGATGATCTGCCTCCACCGCTTTCTATGAAGCTCATCTCTCACAACCGTATATGAATAACGAATGTCAAATTTTATAAAAATAGGTGCCAATTTAAAAAAAAAACAAATGATGAAATAGTTGTAATCTTTCAACACCTATTTCATCCATTTAGTGTTAAAATTTTACAAATTTATCAAATTCCCTTTGTGGATGTCGCGATTACGAAAATAAACATCTGTCCAAATTTGCGTGCGTTTACCTTTGCGTGCGTCTTACCTCAGTCAGTGGAAACATGTCATATATATATATATATATATACAAATGAATGCAATACATGTGTTCGGGACATTGGCAATTCCAACAAAATTATTCATTATAGTTATATTTTTAAAAAATAGTTTCATTTAATACCGCAGCATTTCCTGTGTTGTAATGCTTGGCATGTGGACAGCTTTAGCTTTTATATTTAGTTCGGCCAGGTATGGCGGTCAGATATATATATATATATATATATATATATATATATATATATATATATACATATATATATGCTTAATTTAAATCGTATCATTTGCTGTCGTGGCACAGCGGCAGAAGGGTGTGACTGTAACGCGACGGTTGTGAGTTCGATTCCCACTCGAAGAAGTAAAATATTTATTTACGTTTATATTTCCATTTCTTCGCTCTGGTATCGAGGTAAAGCGCGGCGTTGAATTCTGCCTGCCTCCAGAATTTGGCACTGGGTTCCCTTTACCTACCCTGCTGTGCGCGGTATACAGCGTATTTATTTTTTTGTATCGTTTGCTTCTTAGAACTTCAAGGACCTTGCAGCATAGATGTTACTAATAATATTAATTATGCCCTCGTCATGAAATGGGATAGAATTTGACAGTGAACGTGACAGTTATGGGTTTGATCCTACTCGGAGGAATTCATTATTTCTATTTCTTTCAACAAGCAACGTGCTTTAGTACAATAAAATATTTAAAATCATAAAAAATTTTATAAATAAATAATATTTTCAACGTTAAAATATACTGTAAATATTAAATTTTATGAACAAACTTTATCCGATGTCCTTCACGGAAGAATTGTGAACTTCATTATTTTTTTAAAGAAAGATTGTCACTGTGAATTCCATCATCGCAATTGACACTTGAAATTTTTACTGGTCTTTTTATTTTAGCTTATGATTTAGTAAAATCAGACATAAATTAGGAACACAGTATTCGTTTTAAATTTTACAATACAATGCTCATAAATAAACGGCGTTGTAAGGAAGTTTAGACATTGAATAATGTGAGGTTGGAATTTCAAATTTTCTTCTCAATTTGGTATACTTTGTATTGATTTAAATTTAAAATAGATCAATTTGTTTTGTTTAGCTTTCACGCTTCATCCGGATAAACTCGGATTTCAGCACGATAGGCTAAGAGAAGCTACTGCAGGAAGTTTCAAAAATTAAAACGCGTTTTCACATTCTTGCTGACTTTTCTCAATAAAACTGCCTTCTAACGTGAACGGTGATAATTTTTTGTTTATATGTTCTTTCGACGATTCAAAAGTGTTATTTGAATAAAGAATATTTTGAATTTGAATTTCCTTTAGTGGGGATCGAACCCTCAACCGTCACGTTACATTTGCACCCTTGTGCCCCTGGGCCATGACGGTCTTATAACAATAGTGAGAAAATGAAACTAATAATATGGTACATAATAAATTGAACCTAAAACACAACACGACAGCTTCAAGTTAGAAATTCAACATTTCTTCTACATTTGACATACTTTTAAATAAACTTATTACTTATCTGTTTTTTTATATACTATCATTGTGTTTTTAAGCGGCTTACATTATTCCTCTTATAACAGGGTAAAAAGAAAGAACAACTGAAAATTCCAGTGTCTGTTTTCTGGTGAATTCGAAACATTAAGGCAGAACTAAACACTTTTAATTTGTATGAAAGCCGTCGTGTTCACACGCCGCATGGGACTTTAAACCAAAATATAAACTTACATTTTCATTATCCTTATATAATTATAATATTTTCATCAAACTTTATTACTACACACTATAATTTTAACGACAACCCGCGTAATGTCGCGTAACAGCGTAACAGCGTGCGGTCTCTGTACATTAGTTGTGCTACATTAACTTATGATTAAACGATGATAGTGGGTGATGGATGCGTTGTTGGAGCGAACATGATATAAATTAAACTTTTTGGTAATTTTGAGTTCGTTTTTGGATGGAGTGGAGGAAATTGAGGTTGTGGATTGTGAGCGGAACGGTTGTGGGTTCGATTCTCATTTTGGTGATTGAGTTATTTTCATTATTGTTCTGGTATGAAGACTAACAGTGATGTTTGCAATGCATTAAGAAATTTATCAAATATTAAGCGGAAAGTGGGTAATAAATTGTCTTAAAAAAAAGTTTTTTCTATCTACCCTACTATAGGATACAGCATGAAACTTAAAAAAATATACAGATTTACAGTAAAGATTTTGAAATTAAAACACAAAATAAATCGAAAATACTATACTCGTATTTAATATTTTGTAAAAGCTAAAATGTATGGGCGATCTTGTAATCCGCTTAGAAACTTTTACATATTGAATAATGGACATGAGCACCACTGCTAGTAACAGTGTTGATGACTTCTTAAAAACTTTTAAATATTGTTGATTCTTTAAAGCGAGCGAGCTTTTATCTACGAGTGCTAATTAATCTGAGCTTTTATAAAAATATATGGTACATGTAAGTTAAAAATGCAATATAAAAAAATATGTATATTTCTAAAAGGATTTGAGCACATGATCTATTACATAAAAAGATTTGTGATTGATTGACGCCAGTTGTGGCCCAGGGGCGCTTGTGTGCGATTGTAAGCACGACAGGTTGTGGGTTCGATTTTCCCTCGAGGAAATGATATATTTGATATTTGCTCTCGTCACAAGGCAAAGCGTGGTGTTGATTTCCGCCTCTCAACACGCAATTCCTAATAAAATTTAGACAAAAAATGGGGAATGGAAATGTTTTAATGGGAATGTAGTGTCATAACACTAGATTCCCAGGTTCCCAAGGATTTGAATAGCAAGGCCTCGTCTTTCTATTATCTAACATATGTACTCGTATTCATTAATACAGAACACAACAAGCTTAACTTTTAAGAAGATTCTGCGGACAGAGGGGTACCAAATTTGGCACAATTAGAGTTGATATAGAGTAGAGGTGCATCTTTTAATTTTTGTAAATGCAATATTATTTAAATATTGCAGTAACAAAAATTAAAAGATGTGTGATGACATGTGAACGAAAATGCTAACATCACGCTTTTTCCCGTAGTAAATCTAGTTTCAAGAGACTTTTTTCCCAACTTTCCGAACAATTTTCGAAACGTTTGTTGGCGGCGGAGTTCAACGCCGTGCTTGGTCTTCAAAAATATGCGTGTACTCGCATATAGAGAGTGTGACAATATAAATAATATATTTAAAAATAATAAATTAAAAAACAGGTATAAAGTGTGTCTGTAAATGCGACTGATTGTGGGTTCAATCCCCACTCGAGGGAATGAAATATTTATTTTAATTTATATTTCCATTTCTTCGATCTGGTATCGACACAAAAATTGGCGTTAAGTTCCGCAATTCAACACGCAAAGCCTCTAGAATTTGACGGAAAGTGGAGAATGGAGTGTTTTAACACTACATACTCTCTGCCACCCCCGCAGTGTGCGGGATGCATCGTGAAGCTGATTTTTTTGACTATTATTTCCATTTCAACGTGGAATAAGTGTGCTAATACGTTTGTTCTACGTAAGTACCATCTCAGTATTTAGTTTAGTAATGGTGGCTGTATGGTAGGGTGCTCGGTGAACTTTGAAATTGTTCTTCAACTTGAAAGCTAGAGTTTTATAATATGTACCTCACTTACGGACTAACTTCCACGTGTCTCTTTTAACTTTGCTTTTACAATTTGTTCTAAAATATTTAGTTTTCTGGTTATTTTAAAAGTAAGTTGTACTTACGTAGAGGCCAGTGTTACAAGGTCGTGCGATGTTAAGCACGACGGTTTGTGGATTTGATTACCACTTGAAAATTTAAAATAATAAATGTTCATTTCCTGTGGTAACGTGGCAACGCGCGGCGTTGAGTCCCGCCGGTCCAAGCGCTATGACTTCAGAATTCGGCGGAAAGTGGGGAACGGAAGTATCTTAATGGGAAGGTAGAATCCTAACAAGTCGATCGGCTCGGTCTTGTAACAAAACAAATTTCACCACCTTAACACGTAATATTTTAAAAATTGATCGGTTAGAGTAGAACTAAGTGTCTTTAAACTTAGTTCCGTCTGCTTCCGTTAACGAAATCCTTGTAATTTCTCCAAAATTGATACAACTTAATCGAATATTTCATTCGACTATTCAAATATGCTTGCAAAAGTTAATTTAATAAAGATTACTATAAAAATTTGCCTTTGAATTTGAACCAGAGCATAGAATTATATATGGTCTTATAGTTCGACGTAGCCGTGTAAGACTTCAAACTCTAATCCATTAACCCCATCAAGCCACAGGCTTAGTTCATTGTATACGGTATAGAATTTAGCTCTACGCTATATAATTTATTATCACATATTCTCTGTCACGTATGCAAGTTGAATAGCAAAATCCAACGCTGCCTTTTATCTTGCAAAAGAAATTATTTACTCAAATGGAAATCGAACTCACGACCATTACGTATACAATCATTTTTTTTAATTTCACTCTATATCCCTCGCATAGCATCACAGGCAAAGGGAACCTTGTGAACCTAGTGAACCGGAGGAACATAGTGTTCAGAGACTCAGTTCCCCATAAAACAGACATTCTTGAGGCATTGCCTATTGGATAGCAGAACTTAATCCCACGCTTAGGTTCGTTACCAGAGCCAGTTTTTCCTTGATAAAGAATCCAACCCACAACCGTCGCGTGTACAGTCGCACGCCTGTACCCCTGCGCCACGACAGACTCAAATGTACTCTATAAAGTAACTATTAAACCTTATTTTACTAGCCATATGTAACTTGTACGTTTTAAGTGACGTCATTAATCTCAATTCATGTAGCTTTGGCAAAGGTAGTGCCGATATTTGGAGGATCGTGGTAGTAAATAAGAGTGTCTTGTGATATAATTTAGTCAGGTTTGTATTTAATATGTCCTGTCCTTACTTAGCTTAGAAGATTTGTTCTTCTATGTGATTATTTTAATGATTTTATGTGTTTTATTTTTGATGTATCCTGTGTATCCCGTTCCCGCTACATTGCTCAATTTTTGAGACATTGCGTCTTTAATGGCGGAACTGAACGTCGTGTTTTGTCTTCTTACCAGAGCGATCCAATAAAAATAATTAATTTCTTCGAGTTAAAATTGAACCCAAAACCGTTGAGTTTACAGTATAACGCGATGCCATTGTGTAAATGGCTACGGCCACGATCTGCAATTTCTTTAAATATTTTTTATATCTCTAAACCATATTCATACGACTTAATATAAAAATTCCACGGTAATAAATTCAAAATATCTACAAAATGAAATTCTTACTGCAACGCCTGCATTTTCATATATTAACACAGTTACTAATATTACGACCGAGTCGGATATAATTTGTTCTTTCAGCTTTTACCCAAAACGAGTGACATTCTATATTTAATGCGGCATATATACAACTCTCAGTTATAACTGAGAGTTATAACTCTTAGTTATAACACTTCACTTCACTTCGCCCGCTTGGTCTTAAAAGCATGTAAAAGCTAGCAGATATATTAATTGTAAGGAATGTCAAATTTGACGAGTGACCTTGTTTCTCCATTGCATCGTATTATTAAACATGCAGTAGCATTTCACGTTTGCCAATATAAACAAATTGTGGATAAAATTAGATTTTATATAAATAACCTTAGTTATTTATGTAATACTAATTCTAGCTCGCTACTTTGTTTGCGTGACTACGTCATATCTACTTAAAATATAAACTGTCGTGGCGCAGCGGCACAGCGTCTAACTATAGACCTAATTTTGGGTTCGATTACCACTCAGAGAAATTAATTATTTTATTTTCCTCACTCTAATAAAATAAAATTAAAGGTTCCCTCTAACTCTAATACGAGTAGACACAGGGAACCTTGGCAGAAAGATCCTCTTCTATGTGGTAAAATACCCAGGCATAACTGGTAACGGTAAAAAACAAATTAAATGGTGATTATAAACTTTCCAGGCTTCTCATATAAACCGGGTTAATGGGCATAATTCAGTATAAAAATAACACTAGAACATAATACTGGTGAATTATTAAAGTATTTCCACGAGAGAGCCACAACATCAGGTCAACTCCATCCCGGGGGATGAAGAAACGTAAGTTTGTTTGAAAATAAAAACAGAAATGCTATTTCGTGTTGTGTATATAGCGTTTTATAATAATTATTGTGTTTTGTGTATATTTTGTGTAATTTACTTAATATACTAAGGTATACAATACATAAGTTAATGATTGCTTAATTGCATGCGATGATATTTATTTAGCTGTAAAGGGTTAAAGTGCGGCATTGAGTTCCGCTACTCAACACTCAATGTTTCGCAAATAAAGCAGTAAGTGGAAAACAGCCCCTAAACTTAAAAAAAGAAATATGCAAAAGGAAAAAGAGGATTATCCAATCATTATTTAGCTAAATTTTTAACCTATATACGTCTTTATATCAGTTTTAGATGTAAAAGATAGATCTGCCATCAAAATTTTTAGCCAACTCGAAATTGATTGAGCTAAAATTGTGGGTTCCATCCCCACTCAAGGATGTGAAATATTTATGTACGCTTATATTTCCATTTCTTTGCTCTGGTGTTGAGGCAAAGCGCGGCGTTGAGTTCTGCCACTCAACACGTCTTAAAACTAGGTTCCCTCTGCCTACCCTGCTGTGTGCGGGATACCGCGTGAAATTGTTTTTTTTTATTTTTTATATTTTCAGGTTTAATTTAGGCAAAATTTATCTGAAACCTGCTGTATCTCTCAAAATGACTAGTTATTTCCTTACTCACACGTTATACTTTCACGCTTAGTTTTTCCCACATAACAAAGCAGACAGAGAGAGTAAGAGTATTACAACACTGTGTTCTCCACTTTCCATCTAATATGCGAAATATTACGAGTTTAGTAGCGCAACATAAAAGCATCAAATGAATAATAAAACATCGCATAAACAACTTTACTCAAGGATAACATTAAAATTAATATTGAAAAGGTATTCGTGCGACGGTTGAAAAACTGTATAATGATGTTAACTCATGTTACCTTAATATCCCATGGGCGTGCCCCTTACCTGGCTCGAATATACCATTTTGGTGAGAAAAATGATGAAAATACGTGATTTTATTATATTTGAATCTCGTTATCTGCATGAGATTGTGTTGAGTTTACCCTGGAACATTATTTTTTCTTTTTTATCAGATTATCAAGAAAGAATATACACTTAAAGTGTTATAGGGCAGCGACAAAGGGTTTCGTTTTAAATACGATAGTAGTGGGTTCGATTTTCATTAGTAAAATAAGTTACATTGATCGTTATGGTTACAAGACAAATAAAAAAAAAAACAAAATTACCAACATTGCATGTTAGGTATAAGAAAATAGTACTTACTATGACGGCCGATTTCTCAGTCACCAAAAAAAGTTCAAAATGTTGTTTGATGAGTGGCGGAATATACAGAACATATTAAAGACCGCCATTTCACTTGCATAACCTATGAAATGTATAAGCACGTTATTTCCGTTTCTGTAATAATTTCGGGAATCATCCTTTATTGTTCTACTGTAAATTTCAACTATAAATTTCAAATTTCAGCTTTCCACGCTGAAACCATTAGGTTTCCAGCTTTCGTTTATTATAATTACTATTTAACATTAGTTAGGATACTCTGTTTACCATCAAAACACGTTCCCCACTTTTCGCCAAATTCAGGAGATATTGCATGTTGACTGGAGTTCATTTTCATCTTATTATAGCTAATTTCAGACGCTATAATAAGATGAAAATGAACTAAAATATGAATGGAAATGGAACTCACAACCTGCCACGTTTCCAGTCTCAAACTTGTGCCCCTTTTTATGAAAGAGAC
>DWGR01001088.1:0-17643 GCA_018247715.1 Heliconius burneyi
GCCACTCACTCGTAAATCTTTCTTGTAAAATGAATTATGAAGTTAGAAAACAAATATAAATAAACGTAAGTTATTCTTGTTCCACTATTTTCGTGGTATCGACGTTCGAAATATATAAAAAGAAGTTTGAAATAGTTTTAGTTTTTCCTAGAAATGGCATTATGCAAATAGGTTATTAAGAAAACATATATAATTATCTTATGTTGGGGCCGTTGCGGTACAAACGAGTGACAGTTACCGTGACGGTTGTGGGTTCGATCCCCACTTAGGAAATATTTTATATTAGCATTTCTTCGATCACGTCTACTTGCGGCGTTGAGTACCGCCATTCAACACACAATGCCTCAAAATTTCGGCGAAACGAAGTGTTTTATTGGGAACTCTCTCTTAACACTAGGTTCGCAGGTTCCTTTCGCCTGCTTTGTACGGGACACAGCGTGAAACTAGAAAAATCTTATCTAAGAGGCTATTTTGGAGCAGTGGAACAGCACATCTGACTTGAATCACGAAGGTTATGGATTTGATCTCCACTTAGTGGATTTGTTTATTGCCCCACTTCATTCTACAGAGAACATTTACATGGAATGTATTATTGTTTATCCAATCTGGTGTCTTTAAACAAAAAAAACATGTAGAAGTGGAGAACATAGAACGAGCGAAGAAGATGCTGTTTCCATAACGTGTGGGAAAATTAGAAAAAGTTTTAAGTATTTCTCCTTCAAAATAGTTGTTTTACTTAAAGTTCAATCTACAAGGTAAAGTGTGTTTCATTTCAACGTGACGTCAGGTGAGTCGAGTAAAAATGTACGGCAGGTGGCTTGGCCCATTACAGATATATTTGAATTTTAGAAGACTATTGAAAATAGGTAAATTACTCGCTTTATAAATTATATATTCTTAAAATTAAAAGAAACTTATATGTATTTTATAAAGAAGTTTTCCAAATGAAAAGAGAAGTGTTATAAAAATATATACGACCCACATACGTTCCAAAATGACAGTTATTTTTAGAAATAATCCTATTTTAATAATTACTAAAAGTTAACCGAAAAGATTTCGCGGTCATTCACCATCACGACAATCAAGTTATGGAATGGTCAACCTCCAAGTCCTATAAAACCGGTGGAGGCAGATCATGTGCTCCAGATACAACCCTGATGCTGACCACGTTCCTTAGACATAAGGTGTCGACTACAGAAGAGGAAAAGTTAACTATTTATAACAAAACACATAAGGTTATTGAAATTGAATTTTATATTCAACAGAATCTGTTGTAAAAGATAAGAATGGATATTACATTAGTCGTGTATACTTAAACAAAATCTAGTACTTTTCTAAGAATAATAATTTATATTTTAAGTAATAAAGCATTATAATATGATTAATTACAGTAATTTAAGATGTGATTTATAACACGTTTCTTAGCGATAAAATCTTAATATTCCTTTGTAAGTCTAATTGAAATAATGACACAAGTTTAGAAACTTTCATTTGTGTAGAGTTTTTTAATAATAAAAAATAGCTTTATAGAAAAAAATATTGTTGAAGTAATTGTGATAAGTAACTAACAGTGAGCGTGATGTTTGTTTCCTTATTAAGATTTTAAGAGACAGCGTGACGTTGAGTTACAAGGTGTGGCTGTAAAACCGACTGGTTATGGGTTCGTTCCCCACTCGAGGAGAAGAAATATTTACTTAAATTAATATTTCCATTTTTTCGCGCCTCCTGAATTCAGCAGAAAGCGGAGAACGGAGTGTCTTAACACTAACTGCCCTCTGTCTACCCTGCTGTGCGCGGGATACAGACTTGCACTCTAACATGCCAGAGAGGGGAAGTAATAATATTGTGAAAATGTTGAAAACTATACGTTGAACGTGATACTACTTTTAATTTTACATTATAAACCCACTTCTGTTATTCTATATAACTTTAGCATTTTCTATAAGAGCCATTAATCTCTTTTATTAAATGCAGTTTGGCCACGATCCGTCAACGTCGACGCGCGACGAGACAAACAACTAGTGATTACCATTTCTATTATACAAAATGCTCGCTTTTCCAGCTTTATTCGCTTTATTGAGTACTTTTTTGTTTTTTTGTAAGAAATATATCGTTGTAGCACAGCACCTGACTGAAAACGAGACGGTTGCGAGTTCCATTCTCAATCGGGGGATTCTATTAACTAAATTTTCATTGTAACTCTGATTTCTAGTACCCATTTCTATACAGTGTAAAGCTAAATTAAAATATTGTAGTAACTATTTTTAATTTTCATATCTAAAAGTTAAAGATTTAATATGACACAATAAGCAATATATTTAATTTTATATTAAAGTAAATATATTATAAAAAATCAAACCATCAAACAAAAAATCTAATCTATTTCTTAATACCATTGGGAACGTGAAAAAGAAAAAGAAAAACCAACATCAATCGGAACATTTGTGGCTTCGATCAATACTCGAAATAATTAATTTAGAATTAATAAAATAAAACATGCAGCTTCTGCAAAAGAAAAACACATAATTACAAGAAAATTTTCAAAATAAATATGTATATAAAAGATATTAAACCATCCCTGTTGTACCAATAATTCATATTTCACAAGTCGCTATTTCAAAGTGGATCTTATCAGCTTAGAGAGCTTTCAAGTCCTTCTATGATATATGCAAGCATTATTCTAATACAATATTCTAAGGGTAATAGATACAAATCACGCGATGCACCTGTTTCGCGTTTTGTTGAGTGATGCAATACGACTCTTGAAATAAACTTGCAGTGTAATGTATGACATGCAAGATAAGTATTTTGGGATATTCTTGTTTTAATTTTTTTTGAGACCAGTCGGCAGGGGCACAGACGTGTGACTGTAAGTACGACAGTTTGTGGGTTTGATTCTCATTTGAAGAAATACAATATTTAACATTTTATAAATCATTTCTTTGCTCCGGTGTCGTAACGCCGCGCTTTGCCCTCGATATGAGATTGAAGAAATAGAACTATAAACGTGAATAAATATTTCACTTCCTCGAGTGGAGATCGAATACACAACCGTCGCGTTACAGTTATATCCTTGTGCCGCTGCGCCACGGCGACGACGGCTCTAAGGAAATATGATTAAAAACAATTCTTAGTACCTCCCAAATATAATTTTTAATTATTTTTTTTTGTTGTAAGTAAATAAATATTATGGAGACAACTTACAGATATGTTAAAAAATTACATATCGATTTTCTATAAAGTTATATCAGATTTAAATATAAACGCTGTTATGCTTGAAATGTAGAATGCATGACGTGACGTAGGCACCTATACGAGAACGTCATTTGAGATTTATGTACTTTTAAATATGCAAAATTATATGAGTTTTATATAAATGTGATTTATTAGGGTTATCAAAACATTTTAGGTAACGCTAATCACGTTTTTTATAGCTTTATGCTTTGTGCCGCTCGTAGCAGGTTTAAGGACTTACTCTACTCTTATAGTATCTACTGTTTCCGTTACCATTAAAGCACTTCCGTCCACTTTCCGCCAAATACTGAAGGCATTGGGTGTTGAGTGGTGAAACTCCAGTGCCCGTTTTGCCGCCTCGTTACAGGAGAACCGAAGTAACCTTTCGCGGATACAGTCGCACGTTTGTGTCTTTCCTGCACTACGTCTGGCCTAAAAAATTGAAATATTATCTCTTTTATTACTAAAGATAGCATAGCCCTATTTCTCTCTATAGACAAGAAAAGTTTACCAAATTTAACCCAAAAAATAACCCCTCTTTTCCATCGTCAGTCAAAATTTAACGACAGTACCAGTCTAACGATGCCAAGTAAAAGTTTTAACCGCATCAAATTATAAAAAGATAGTTTTACAGTACGATTGAGAGTGATAAAGACGGTAAGTTGCGTCGTTACCTATTGATTACAGTCCCTTCGCAAGTTTACATTGGCTGGCGACCGTTTGAATGTAAATGTTGTGGATATAACTTTTAATGTTATGTTTAATATATTTCTATTATTTTTT
Organism: Heliconius burneyi; assembly: GCA_018247715.1. Lineage (NCBI taxonomy): Eukaryota > Metazoa > Arthropoda > Insecta > Lepidoptera > Nymphalidae > Heliconius > Heliconius burneyi. The sequence goes on from DWGR01001088.1 coordinate 4,018, forward strand.
GCTTCACGCTATATCCCGCACTAAGCACGTTATGAAAGAAGAGAGGGGAACCTGCAAATCCAGTTTTAAGACACTCCCACTGTCCGCAGAATTGTAGTTCTACGCCGCGCTTTGCTTCGTTACTTGAGCGAAGAAAATATTTAATATTTATTTATTTCGACTGAGAATCGAACCTACAATCTGTCGCGCTTGCAGTCGCACGCTTGTGCCCCGGCGCCACGACGGCCTCGTACTATATTCGATTAATAAATAAAAAGGCAGCGTTGAATTCCGCCACTGAAAACTACACGTCATGAATTCTGTCGATAAACGTAGAAAGCAGTGTTTACTACTATATAAAACTAGCTATCATTTACCTGCAGCTTCATTTATAAGGTTAGTAAAGTCCTCGAAGTACGAGCGCGAGCACGAGTATGCCGTGTGTTCCCGGCTTAGAATAGGATCACCCTGGTACTGGTAGTGTCGTAAGAGGCGACTAAAGTACGAGTGGGAGAGTCACGTTGCCAGCAATGGTGACACGCATGGGCAGACTCGACCGGATCATTACCACCCCCGGCATTTAAAACTGGCGTGAAGTAGTGGCTTTATGCCACTGCGTTTCGCATTAGGTAATGCCGGGCTCCGGGGCCCAGCTACCCCAAAAGCTGGCAACGCACCAGTAGCTCCTCTGGTGTTACGCGGTGTCGTGGGCGGCGGTGATCACTTACTATCAGGTGACCCGTACGCTCGTTTGCCATGCTTTTTCCATAAAAAAAAAGAGTAGTAGTTCCCGAGATTAGCGCAATCAATCAAATAAACACCTCATCTGTATACTGTGGATATATATATAAAATAAAATTATAATTAAAAATAAAATATCATGCATTTTCTTAATATATTTTATCATTTTCACTTTAAAATTAGACCGCTCGTAAATAATATTGTCGCTAACGATGGTTATTTATGGCGAGGACTGATTCCGTGTACGCTATTTGTTAGATGATTTACTGGATATATAAATTGTGGGTAACTAATTTCGTACACATTACGCGCTTAACCGACGTTCAATAGAGTGATTACGAGTTTGGCTTCGATTAATAAAAGTGTTATATTCGGTGCAAAGAAAATGTAACGGATATAGTGAATTTTGCATGATATACTCGTATATCGAAATGGTCAAAAATACATTTCCTTTCAACGCTACAAATAAACAAGTTACGTGGCGGAACTTAACGCCGCCCCCCGCTATTTCTTGCCGGAGTGGAGAAATAAAAATAATTAATTCAAGTAGGGATCGAACTCACAACGTTGTATTTTTGTACCAAGATAGACTAAAAGAAATTGCATCACGATTTTTGAATGAACAAAACAAGCTTTAGTCTGCGGGATACCGCATGTGGCAAGGAAGGCAGAGGTAAAATTATTAATATAAGTGGCAGAAGCCGCCGTGGCACACGAGTGCCACTGTGAACAGGACGGTTCAATTTCTATTCGGGGGAGTGATATAGTTAATATTTTGCATTTCCTGGCTCTGGTAACCACGCAAAGGGCGGCTTTAACTAAAAACGTTAGTACCTTAATGGAAACTGTTTATTTTAAAACTAAGTTCTCAGGTTCCCTCTGCCTACGCAGCTATGTGCGAGATACAACGTGAAGTTAAAAGGAAACGAAAATAAACATAAATTCTTATTTTAATATTATATAATTTAAAGCGAACAAAGACAATATTTTTTAAATCATAGTGTTAAATTTTTAATAAATAAACTAATATTCTTCAAAAAAATATTTTAAATTGTAATCTCGACAAGTTAAAAAATTAAAATTGCCATGTTTACGATCGCATATAACATTTTGTGGAACTACAAAAGAATAGCGAAGCTATTTGTATATTACAAAGGAAATATGGGTGAATGTGTTTGTCACATCGACCATATCTTGTTAACTAATAATTTAATTTATGTTCCAATTTGAAATATTTATTATGTAACAATCTAATTTTAATGAAGATTACATTGAAAATTATAGTTCAAAGAATAAAATGCTGTGACGAAACTCTTATATGATATTAGAATTATATTCCACATTTTTTCCACATAGCTGTTGCAGCATGACTGAGGGAACTTAGCGTTAAAACACTCCGTATCCCTCGCATTACCCGATTTTCGAAACATTGCGTGGTAAGTGGCGGAGCTTAACTCCGAACTTTGTCAGTCAGAACTAGTAAATGACAATTCATTTCCCCGAGTGAGAATCGAGCTTACAACCGTCAAACAAATTACTCAAAATATGTCACCATCTTTTACTTAACGTCAAACCAAAATGAAGTGTATAAGTAAAGTGTTTGTACAATGTATGTATATACTAGATGTAAGAACGTATAATATTAATATTTTGTAAGTATCGTAATATATTTTTACTACCTCAGTAAATTTTCTAAAGAACTCCGTAACCTAACGCCGCTAATTGTTGTCATCAACTCTTGAAAAGTAATATATTTTTTAAATCGAATCCACAGCCATTACGTTCAAAATAACATGTTTTTACGAACACCACAATAACGTGAAACATACTGAACATTGAAATATATAGAGTAAATAAGCTGTAAATGACATTTTTATATCTCAATTTGTCATTAAATAAAATCATTATAATTCTGTAAAGTTCACTTTCTCATACAAAACAACATTGGAAAGTTATTTCGCTGTAAACCTTATTTTAAATTATTTATTAGTCGTAAAGTCAAAAAAGTTGTAATTTCGTTTAACATTACTATTAAGCGTTTGTTTTAGTTACGATTTTTTTAAGTATTACATACAGTCTTTGGTTTTTTTTATATTTGTACAATTTAGAACTTTTATAACCATTTAAGTCTAAAATAGTTAACTACAAGGATAACAGGTATGCAATGACAATTTATTAATATTATTTTGTTTCACGCTGTATACTCGTAAATCTCTAGCGGAGTAGCCAGAGGCAATGGTGCGCAACACGCTACTCTCTGCATACCTCTGTCGCCTCGTTCATTGTCATCAACCTTTACATACTCTCACACATGTCGTCCGGGATGTCCTCTTGCTATTTACGTGACCTTGCTCCAGCATCATCGATATTACAAAACACCAGATTGAAAGACACAAATTTTACAAATTTTGAATATAATTTCTACTAAATTAGAAATATTTATAAATATATAACTTATCTATTACATTTAAATATATAGAATTCTGGGGAAATACAACAAAGTAATAAAAACAATAACTTACGAATTAAATATACGTATGTCTTAATAATTCATTGGGATCGAGTGGGAATTTGAACCACAAACGTCGTCAGTTGCACCAAAGTGCCCTCGTTATCATATAAATATTTAGTATATAATAATTAAATAAATATATATTGTTTTTATTATTGCACACTGTTAAAATCCAGTGTTATAACCCTCCACTAATAAACAATTTCTCTTAAATGTTACTTGTCTATCATTTTATATAAAAAAGATTAAAACATCCTCATTGAAAATAAAAGAAAAAAACAATGCATTACAGAAATAATTGCGATCGCACTTGTCTCCTTATACAATAATTTAGGCTTTAAAACCAGCGTAAAGGAGTTTAGAACATCCTTTGAATATAAATAAGCGCTAAATAGTTTACTTTAAGTGATAAGAATTTCCCCAAAATGATAAGATGTTACAATAAACATCAAAGTACAGTTCAAATTGTATAATAAGTTCACAAATGGAAATTTATAAAATATATTTTTGGGCTACGCTGTATCCTGAACATAACAAGGTAGGCTGAGGGCACCTGGGATACTGTCTTTTCATAATGTACATAATTGTATAGAACCTAGTCATTTATTATATTTATTGTCGAAAATATTGCTAAAAAGCCCACATGAGTGAAGCCGTGAAGGTTTCCGTCTTAGTCTTATATAACTAATACAAAATAATGGTCAAATGTACGCTTACTGTAATATTATAAAACAAAATTAACAAGACCTTTTGAATTTATTTAAAATTTTGTATATAAAAGTAAGAAACACAGGAAGTTGCCTTTTTAGAATTCATTTTCACGAAGAGCTTTCGAGAAGTTCAACAGTTGCTCTCTCAATATTACCAAAGTAACGTTTTTGTGAAAAGTTGTATTAATTTACGAGAATATGTAGAACGCATATATGAGGGTAGGCAGAGGGCACATACTGTCCAATTTTCCAGAGATTGCGTTGATTTTACTCATGATGTTTGTGAGTTCAATTCCCACTGACTGAAATATTTTAATTAAAATTATTTTCGTCGTTCCTGTTAGCCAGTTGCGTGATTAAGAACGGCGTTAAGCTCCGCCACTTCAAATACAGTGTATGTACTTGATTCGGAATATACGTAAACATAAAAAAATCTTTGATACATTAGGTGGCAAGAGTCACATTTGTCTATAGTATCGTCGGAGTTACATTCGAGACCTTTGCAAAGTAAGTTAAAAGTTGAAACGGTGTGTCGTTGAAAAATTTAAGAATTGTGAATGTTCTGAATTGTGAATGAATAAGAATACAAATAAATTGTAAAAATAATGTAAATTAAACTTATCTAATATCTATGTTAGAAAGAAAAATCACTTAATTTGTAAATACAATAAAAAAAAAGTAATCAATCAAGGTAGCGAACACTGCTTACCTCTGCAGTATTCACCTTCTTCAGGCCTTCTACCTTTTAAGCTTCACGCTGTATCGCGCACATTTATAGCAGAATAGGCAAAGGTCCGTGACAGACACTCCGTTCCCTATGCTTCTCCTAATTTTCGAGACATTGTGTGTTGCGTGGAGAAACTCATAGCCACACTTTGCCTTTTTAGCAGAGCGAAGAAATTAAAATAATATATATTAATACGTGTATATTATTCTTCCAAGTGAAAATCGAACCTACAAACGTCGCGTTTACAGTCAAACTTTGTGCCATTAGCTGTAAGCTAAGTAATGTTAATATAAATTCTAGGAAGGAAGGATAAACAAGAAAAATTTTGTATAGATACAAAATATACAAGCAATTTGAACTTGTCAGACGGCGGCCACATTTGGTGTCATAAAAAATGAACTTAGACCATTTATTACCGTAATCTGGTGGATGTCCAACAAACATCAAAGTAGTATAATTAGATATTATATTTACTCTTTGACTCCTACATGAGCTGAAATTCCTTAGATAGACTTAAAAGAAGTTAGAAACCGTATAAATATATTAATGATACCTTCGTAGCGCAGGGGCAGAGTGTGACCGTAAAAATGACGGGTGTGGGTTCGGCTGTGGGAATCCACTGGTATTGAATTATTTGCATTTCCTCGCTCTGGTAAAAAGACAAAACGCAGCGTTAATCTCCGTCGCCTAATTCACAATACCTGGGAAATTAGGTGGTACTTGTGGAATAGAGAACAGAGTATCTTAACACTTAACAGTAGCGACAGATGTGTAATGATAATAAAAAATATAATTTGTTAAAACTACACTAACTATATCAATTATAATATATATTTTGAAAGATTTTGTATAGTATATATCATATATACTCGTATATATTTTAAATTCTTATGTTACTGACTGACTGACAGACAATAGATGAAACTACTGGACCAACAAAGAAAGCAATAAGAGAGGATTTCTAGATATTCCTATGGAAAGGGAAAAGAACGGTTCTTCTATCTCACGTCTTAAATCCAACCAAAGCTGCGTTCATATTTCTAATCTACTGCTTCTAAATCCAGTGTAAAGCTGGCATTAGATACCACCATATATTTTTTACTTCCCGGTCAAGGTACTGATCGTAAGAATTTATTATATCATAAATGTATTTTGAGTTTACGAACTTGAGTATCAATATGGTGAATGGCTTGGAGTTTAAGTAGCGCTTCATGAAATTCATGCGTAAAAAAGATAATTATGCTTGAAATGATGAAAAAAAGGTCAATGTTTGAAATAAAAATATTTTAGTCACTGCTTTGGTCGATAGAAAAACATTATTGAAGATTACTTTGCTCATTTAGAGAGAAAGTTAGTGCTATGTGTTGTGACACAACACCAGGCAAATAAACATCTTTGAAGAATTATGAGTTTGAAGAATTATATCAAAAGCATCCTCTATCCCGACTTCGATTCTCGGCATCTATTATATATAATATTTTTTATAGCGTGTATCCCGCATAAAGCAGGGTAGGCTGAGGGAACCTGGGAAGTACTTAGTGTTAAGTCATTTCATTCCCATTAAGACATTTCCATTCTCAACTTTCTACCAAATTCTGAAGGCATTATGTGCTTATTGGCAACGCCGCACTTTGCTTTGTTACAAGAACGAGAAAATGAAAATATTTAATAGGATTTATTAGGAAACGAATTCCTCAATTGGGAATCGAATTCTCAACCTGTCACGTTACAGTCGCACGCATGTGCCCATGCGCCACAAAAGGCCAAAATGTATGTAATTACAAATTAGCCACAAACTAAAATATAAATATTGCGATTTACGACCCGAATAGATAAAACGTTTAATCAAAATTACAGAGGCTCCACCTCGAGCGTCGTAAATGAACGCAATCTGGGATGATCGCGATCTTCGAGAATCAAAGTCACCTCGTAAACTGAGAAAGTGTTGGACGAATATTATTGAACTATTTTTAACTTTGTATGGCGATGTAGACGGAGAAAAAATAATATTTTATACTAATGGCCACCCGCCACTTCGCTTGCCGGAAATTATGAAAAGTAAAAGCCTGTTATTTCACGTTCCTGTGGGAATTTCAAGAAGTTTAGCCGTGTGTTCCCGGCTTAGAATAGGATCACCCTGGTACTGGTGGTGTCGTAAGAGGCGACTTAAGTACGAGTGGGAGAGTCACGTTGCCAGCAATGGCGACACGCATGGGCAGACTCGACCGGATTATTACCACCCCCGGCATTTAAAACCGGCGTGAAGTAGTGGCTTTATGCCACTGCGTTTCGCATTAGGTAATGCCGGGCTCCGGCGCCCAACCACATCAAAAGCTAGCAACGCACCAGTAGCTCCTCTGGTGTTACGCGGTGTCGTGGGCGGCGGTGATCACTTACTATCAGGTGACCCGTACGCTCGTTTGCCATGCTTTTTCCATAAAAACAAACTCTCTTAATATCACTCAATACTCCGTAAGGAAACTAAATGCTAAATTTCAGCGTTCAAGACAAAGTCCGGTAAGTTTGTTGCGCCACTGTAGCATTAATTAAATAAATTACAATTTTCAACGGCAAAACGGAACCATAGTGATGTACCCAAATTCAATCTATCGACAGAGAATATAAAAAAATCTACCAAAACAGGATAGATGGATCCACTGGCCCATCTCTAAGCTGAAAGCATTCAGGACACCTGACTGTACTAAAATGCTCGCAACGTATAAAATCACACGTCTGTCTGTAATAGGATAATGTGTGGATACAACGTATTATATAATAGTTAGATGGTTGTTTGTGTGTCTCTATATTTATATAATAGATGGATATTTTATTTGTTTGTGTATCTGTGTATATGTATTATGTATCTATATGTATTATGGAAAGCCAAGTTTAAATTTTCAAATATAAGTATCTTTTCATTTACCTTTTCCTTTTGTAATTGCTTCTTATAATTTTATATTTTTTCATGCTTTATGTTGAATAAAGAATATGTTTTTTTTTAATACTTTATCCCGTATACTTGTAAGCAGAAAGAACCGATTGTCAATAGGCATCTCGTCCAATTTTGTATAGAATTTCGGTACTCAACACCGCACTTTGTTTTACCTACCTTTGTGGGAAAATAAAAATAAAGAAAATGAATGGGAATCCACCTCACAAAAAATTATGTATACAGTTCAACGCTGTCCCGCCGCTACACAATGGCGTCGTACTTACATGTCATCTATAAAATGAAAATCGGTAAAATTATAATGTCATTAGTTTTTTGGTTCACTTTGGTTAAAGTAAACTAACTAACTTTGGTTAAATTGTCACAGGACTTATTAGTTTTTACTTAAAACTTTCCAAATTGCTAACTTGAAATTGTACTTTAAATATTTACCTCAATAGTGAAGTCGTCGTAGTGCACTGGCAAGGTTGTGGGTTCGGCTCCCTACTCTGGGGAATGAATAATTTTCGTTTTGCTCATTGAAAATTGGGGTAGCCATAATACTAGCGATGCCAATTCAAATTTTCGTCAAAAATATGAGATTATTTCTTTAGCTGTTTTTAACAATATTTTAATGCCTGCTTCAATGTAGTTATTACATATAAGAAATATATTTCTTAGGAACATTCAAAATTATGTATATTATTAAAACAGAATTAATTTAAGGAACCTACGTAAATATGAAATATTTTTTTCATATAATAACAAAGTTGCACAGATAATTAATGTAATTATATTTATGTAAATCCAGATGTTACCAAAACTACAGCGATACAAGCAGATATAATTTACATTTGTTGTTTTCAAGCCAGTACGTAAATCATAACATAAAAATGAAATGACAAAAAAAACATGTTTTTTTTATTTATTACCTTCGTAACCACAATAAAACGTTTTTCGGAAGTTACTTTTTATAAATTAAATAATGTCTTATTTTCGTACATAAATCTACGACATTTTTTTCTTTTTTAATGCAAAGAGGTCGGACGTAGGCAGAATAGCGATGACTCAAAGTTATCTAATAATAAAAAAAAGTAAAGAAAAGAGGCAAAAATGCGTGCCAATAAAAATATATTGGACTAAGTTTAAGAGGGTTGGGGAGCTAATAGATTGTACTAGAATTTTTGTCGGGACTACTTTGGTGTTTACTTTGGTGTTGGATTTTAATAAAGCTGAGAAATATTTTTGTAAATACTTTTTTAATAAATAAGTAAATGTACAAATATTAATTATGTTATATTTGTACCCGATTACGTCGCGCATAGGAGCGTTATGTGTTTATCAGCTTAACATACAAAAACTGATTCAATATGTATGTATGTTTGTTTCTATTGAGCGTCGTATAGTCTAAAGGAGTCGATTTTGATGATTCTTCGTCAGTCGATTAACTTAGCCTTGTGGATGGCAATAAAGTCATGACAATAATCAAGATTTATCACCACGACATTTGTAAAATATTACTTATTACTAACCAGGCTAGGGGGAGGAAACCCGGGAACCTAGGAACATTTCGTTCTTATTAAGACACTTCCGCCACCCACTTTCCTCCGAATTATTTTGCATTGGGTGGCGGAACGCAACGCCGTTCTTCATTGTCTCGTTACCAGATTGATGAAATGAAAATATGAAATATTTAATTACCCCATTTGGGATCGAACCCACAACCATTATAATAATGGCCACAAGAGATGTCAGAATTCTTCTTTCTTCTCTCGATAAAAAGCACACTATAAATTACATGAAACAACATAATTCATATAACTCAGTGTTGTAAAATAGTGAAAATGGCACCATTCATTAAATTGAGAGAGAAACTAAATGATGGACGCGCCCGCAGTTTAAATTTAGTTGCACTTTATACGCGAATAATAATCGTAACACATTACGTGGGTATACACTGGAAAATTCAGGCGCCGAGTATATAAACAGTAGGATTGGTACAAGTTATGAGATATCAGCTGCAGCGTTCCGCTTTATCCCGCGCATAGCAGGGTGGACAAGGGGAACGCATGTTAACACGTGTTAAAACACTCTGTTTCCTACCAAGAAAAGAAAGCCCGTCGTTGAGTTCCGCCATTCCACACGCAATTCTCAAAAATTCTGCGGAAATTGGTGTTATGAGATGTAGCTTACCAACTATCAACTGTGACGTTTATTTTCTTAGAAACTATCAACTGTTACGCTTACAAGTTTTTTAAGGTTAACGTTACATCATGTCCATAGCAGAGTCGGCAGAGGGAACCTGTGAAAAGCAAAGAAGGAAGGTAGTGTTAAGGTATTTATAGATATTTCCTTAAGGATTAATCCACTAGTAGTAACTAATTTATATCGTTAACAGAAAGGAGATTTTTTTATTAATATCCGCCATCCAAACATAATTTCCTAGAATTTTTATCTCACAAAAGAGAATGATATTAATTTAATTAACAAAATTAAGTTTTTACAAGCGTATAAGAATTTTCAACGTAGCTTGTTGAGAGAGACCTTATGGCTTAGCGGTCCAAACGCTTGGACGGTGTCCCAAAGTCATGGGGTTAAGTCCAGCTACATACAATTTTATATACGTTTTCTTTAAAAGCAAGCCAGTGCATACATTTTTTTAAAACCGCTTTCCCTTAACACTGGTGGTTGACCAACCGACGACATTTGCAATGTAAACATTTACAAAAGTGTATTTTCGTCGTACAAATGCAGTGTTATGCGTATTGCATGCGCAATTATATACAAACAATAAAAATATATTTTGAACGACTTTTATTAACCGACATGTGAAAAAAGAAATTTAATTATTATATTTGCCAACAAGGCGCAGTGGTACAGTGTCTGTCTGTACAAATAATGGTTTCGAATTCAATCCGGACCTGGAAGAATGATTGTATTTACTTTATCTTTATTTTTTTGGGTAGAATAAAATACATTTAAGAAATAATTAAATAAATAGTTAATGCTGCGTTGAATTCTGATACCCAACACGCAATATCTTGACAATTTGGCGGAAAATGAAAAACGGAGTGCCTTAACAATACGTCCCTTTGTTTTGCGGGAAATTTAAAAAAAATATAGGAACCTATAAAAACATTACTCACTCTCGAGTACCGAACTGCCCGCGGCTTTGCCCGCTTTAACTTTATAATAATACAATAAATTTATACAATGATAACTAATACAGTAAATAATTGATTTATCTTTTTGAATTCCTATAATAACATCAACTTTTTAAAGACAATACCAATACCATAACCAATTCAATACCAATTTTGTAGCAAATAAGTGGAACAAAATATTTTTAATTGTAATAGCTCTTTTTTATTGATAAATCGATTGAAATAATATAAATATATATTAACATATACAGAACAAATAAAAAAAAATATTTACATGTATAGACAGCGATCAGTTACAATTTTATTATATACACCTATAGATTTACAAAGCAAGCTTAAAAGCCATAGGAACTTATAAAAAGCATAAATGGGATCGTTAAATTGATTCGAGTCTACTCATAATGAATCATCGCGGGATGAAATACGCTAATGGTAAGATGTCCGAAATATATTAATAGTGTTTTTCTAAGCAAATCTTTTATATATTTTTTCCTTTTAGTTGTTTTTCTTGATTTTAGTTTAAGGAAGTGAGTTTATTTTTAATGGGGCGTCGAAATAAAATAGGTTAACGCCAAAATAATTATTTTAAGTTTTATTTTCATGAAATATCTTGTTTTTTTAAGACCTTCCGATGATCTCAGGTAGCATTACGTATTGAGTGGCGAAACACACGCCGCGCTTTGCCTCGTTATCAGAGCCAGGAAATGAAGATATTGAATGAACTTATATTTATTTTTGATAACTTTTGTTTTAGATAAGTGAAAAGAACTTAGTGCTAAGATATTTCGTTCTAAGTTTCCGCGCGAACTCAATCACTATTTCAAAGTGAAGATTTCGTTAGAAATCTTAATTGGCGAAACCTTATCGTCGCTCATTTGAGATTTTTCTAGAGAATAATTGATAATAATTCAACAACGAATAGACTTAGAACCCACCAACTACCACGCTAACAATCACAAACTGCCCCACTGCGCCACGACGGCTTCTATAAAAAACCTGAAACCATAAAAACATAATCTATTCTACCAATTATCATGTTTTTCATGAAAATTTCCAAAAAAAGTAGTAAAAACAAATGACTACGTCAATGTCAGTCATAATTAGAGAGCGATCGACTTCGCTGTAATAGGATTTAGCTACTTAGGACTGCCAATTTATAAAGGATTTATTTGCTCTATTTTGCCAAAGAATTTATATTCTAACTATTTTTGTTAGAAACTTATATTGTATAATGTTCATTTAACTTTCTATACAATTTTGTACGACAGGATATGTACGAGCGATTATTATGCCATACTATTATTTCGCTGTCATTTTGAGAACAAATAGTAATTGTTAACAATAAATAAAATCAAATAATTATTTTTATTTTATTTCGTAATAAATTTTAGTTGTTTAGTTAGAAATCGTGGAATTGCAATTTTAAAATCCAGTCAGCCCTGGCGCAGGAGTACAATAATGCGGCTGTTAGCGCGGCAGGTTGTGGGTTAGATTTCCACTCGAGAAAATTAAATTTTTAATATGTTCATTTCCTCGTTCTGATTACGAGCCTTTAGACTTCGGCAAAAAGTGGAGAATGGAAGTATCTTATCGCTAGGCTCCCAGGTTCCCTCTGCCTACAACAGCGTGAAGGTAAAAGAATATATATATATTTACATCATTATAACTTTTCTGCCACAACATAAATTATTATAAATTTGTATCGCACTTGTATCGCATACAACACTCGCTGTTGCTCTTGATTGAAGTCAGTATCAATCATCCATCAGTGATCACACGCCGCCCGCTTCGGTTTTGCGGAAGATATTTTAATATAACGAGAATGTAAGCGAAGTATGATAGTGTACAATCTGTATTGAATTGAGGGGATTTGAAGCTGAAAATGATTATTGGAAGCAGTTAGATTTTGTACTTTTAAGTAAATTATAAAATAATATATAGATTATAAATGTCAGTACATTCTAAGCTTTAGGCTTTTGGGCACCGGGTATTACGTTAGGCTTATTAAAAAATCACTTTCCGTCAAATGCATTGCGTGTTTAGTGATAGAACTCAACACCGTGCTTTGACTCTAGCTCGTGTAGCGCCCGTGTGCAATGAAACCCTGGCGCTACCAATGAGACCTGACAATGTTTTTCCTAAAACATGAAACTGAAAATTTTAAAAGAACGTCTAACCAATTCATACGGAATATTAAATGACAGATATTCATAAAATGTCACTGAAATTTCAAACGTTACTTTTTGAAAATACACACAAAAACACAAATCGTACTAGATTTTAGGGAGACAGCCATAAAAACAGAGTAATTGGTCGAGACAAAGAAAACTCTACGCTCGAGGAATCAAGATCATTGTCTTGTATAAACAAGGGATAATGACACTAAACACTTTACTAATGTCTGTTCGTAATTGAAAAAAGGCAGAAATGAGGTTTGGGCACGCTACTTACTATTAGTATTATATGGACATACTAGTCGCCCGTAACACGGCTTGCGTGGACTTTAAGACGTATGAAAAATATAGTTTTTAGGGTTCCGTACATCAAAAGGGAAACGAAAAATTAATATTCATGTCTACGGTCTTAGGAGTACAGACAAATTGAAAATTCTAAGTCAACGCATTAAAAAGATTCGAGCATTATATGAAATTTAATATGTAAAAATACATACATATCATTCAAAGTATGTTTATAAACAAATTTAACGTAACACTACTGTGGGAAATGAAAGCGTAATTAGTAGAATTAATTCACTTTTCTAGTTTACCATTATAAAGCCACCCCGGGGTTGTATTTTCAAACTTATGAATATGCAATTTAATTATTTCTATAGTTGTCTGTATGTACATAATATATAAAATATG
>DWGR01001089.1:0-17634 GCA_018247715.1 Heliconius burneyi
ATGTTTTTATTACAAAATTTGATGTAACTTACTTGATATAAGGCTGATGTAGGGCGACTAAGCTGGCGTGGATTGTGACGGAGACTGCAGAGAGATGGAAGTAGTCGAACAGCACAGGCAGGTGATAGTGTAGACCCTGCGAGGGTTGAAAGTGCAGTTTCAACACGCGGCACGAAACTGGTGATAACGTGCTTGATTGAGCTCCTTCGCTGCACCAAAGCTCTATGCCTAGACTCCATTCTGCCCTCTCTAAGGACTCCTTAAGGTTACGGCTATCAACTGTGGAATAATAAATAGAAGTCATAATATATAAAAAATTGAATAACGGGATTGCTTGTTGATATATTTCGATGACACATTTTAATTTTTCTTTAGAAGATATTCACTCTAATACTTAATTGTAATACCGCCTACAGATTTAAACTTGAAAGCTATGCTTAGTCAGATTGTTAGTATGTACTTGTTTAAATCGAAAACTTATTTTAGTTAAATTTTTATCAAATCTGTGCTCTTTCTTTTGAAAAATTAACAGCTTTAAGTATAATTTTGTCCACTAGATGTCTACTATCTAGGTTACACGTTTTTCGTCAAATGACAGTTATTTTAACAAATTATGTATAATTTTTTCTTAACTATCACTCTTCTCATCATTGTTATGATAATGTTTATTTTTAAGTAGCCTATTTGAGGGAAACTTTTAGCGTTTTATTTTCTTTTAAGTTCTCTGAATAGTGCAGCATTACCTCTCGTCTTATATAACTTTTGATACAAAAGTAGCATCCTTATGCACGAAGTAGAAAATGCGCCTACTATTGAGACTTTTTTCAACTTAGAAATTAGGACGTTTACTGCATATTAGGTCAACCTCTTGGCAGACTCCCAACGAAGCTATAAGTCGTCCTGGTTTTATCTTTCATTTTGGAAAATACTGGTGTATTCTGCCTCTGAACCGAGGCTTGTTTTTGTAGTGGTTATCTTATATGGGTGTAACTATAACATAAATTGTTGGGCTAACAATAACATAAATTGTTTTCGTTGTACCGATAACAATATGTTATTACTATAACTTACCTATATTAATAAAGGGTATCTGGATAATTAATTATATCTTAATAATCGTAACGTAAATTGATAGAACTTCTATCTTCTACTTATATTGAGTGCTTTGCGAACATGCATTATACATTAAAACAGGAACGTAATTTAGTATATTAAGTAAACAATACAGTAGTTAAAGCGGGCGAAGCCGCGAGCAGGTCGATAGTTATAAATAAACAAGTTCAATTATATTTTTATTGCTTAAAGTAAATTATTTGATAATTTACAAATTTATATCAACTTTCATTTTAACAGTACAAATTTTCTTATTATATTTTTGTAACGTTTTATAACATTATGTTTTATAACGTTTGCCTATATATAACATTTCAAAACATAATGTATGTGAGAAGATTTGTAGGTAGATACAATAAATTGATTGTATCACTATTACAAAAGTTACAAAAAAGCAATTGCATTGAATCTCCTTACCTAGCAGATGTGCCCTAAAGTGGACGATGTCTCGCAACGTGACCTCTTCATTTCGATACATAATTTGGAAGGCTCTAGAAGCAGCAAGGCCTCCGATGAGGGAAGCGTTAGCGGCGGGCCTGCCGGTCCTAGCGGCGCCATTGCCGCTTGACACTGTCGCTTCGATGTGGACTGGCACCTTGGGTGACACGCGTAAACCCACGCGCACTTGATATAGTCTGTGGAAATTAAAATCATAAGTAAATTTATGAAATCCTTAATTGTTCTAAAAAAAAAATTTGACACGATTGAGGCCAGTCATCGTGCAGGCACAAGCGTGGGATTGTAAATGCGATAGTGGGTTCGATTTTCTTCTCTGTTGCCCACTCTCTGCCGAATTCTGAAGGCATTGCGTATTGGGTGGCGGAGCTTAACGCCGCGCTTTGCCTTGACATAAGAAATAATAACATAAATTTAAATAAATATTTTATTTCCTCGATTAAGGATTGAATTCACTCGAGTTTACAGTCACACTTTGTGCCCCCGCGCCACGACTAGGCTCATATGCCTATGCGGAAAGTGGGGCACGGAGTGCGTTAACACTAGGTTCCCCCTGCCCTCCCTACTGTGTGCGAGATACAATGTGAAGCTGATTTATTTATTCATGATTCGTTTCTTCTCTGGTGTCGAGGTAAAGTGCGGCGTTGAGTTCCGTCACTCAACAAGCAACGGCTCCCTCTACCTACCCTGCTACTTGCGGGATACAGCGTGAAGCTGAAAAAGAAACTAATACTGATAGTAGGCGTGTAAAGATTCAAAACACCTGTTAAGAGCTATGTAACGTAACCTTGTAAAGTTGCCAAACTAACACCGGCTAATTTTATTATAAGGGTCAATTAATAAAATTGTGCTCTATCGAGTTACAAATTATTGAAACGTATTATTATTTGAACGATATAGTGAATTATATGTTTTATTTTAAAGAAAATTCGGCAGACAGTGTCTCTAGGTTCCCTCTACCTACCCTGCTCTGTGCGGGATACAGCGGCGGGATACTATTTGCTTTATTAGCGTGAAGCTCATTTATTTTTTTATTTTAATGAAACAGTTTATAGCTAATGGGCCATTTCGTTTAACTCTACACATTAACATATATACAAATACTATTTTGTGTAAACAGTCATCGTATGTTAAACCCTAATAACATTATCGAACTAAACTACCGTAACATTGCTTTTATTATTATTAAAGAACCACCTGAAGAAAAAAAACTTAATTCCTTAAAATTTGATAGCATTTTCATCATCACATTATAATAAGGTATACTCGTATGATTGTTTTATTTTCATTTTCTTATTGAGTTTTATGATAAAATATAGCAGGGCAGGGAGAGAAGACCTAATGGCAAGGTCCTGTATTTCCCAGTTTCCGACCTCCACACCAGAATTGAAGATATTGGGTGTTTGCCAGCTTTTTTGCTAAATTGTGTATGTGTACTTCGCCTTATCAGAGTGGGGATTGAACTCACAACTATCACGTATACTGTCGCAAGCTTGTGCCCCTGCGTCACGACGACAAGCTCATTCACCTACTGTGCCAAATGGCATTAATTTAATTTTCGTTTTAAAATCAAATTTGGTTGTATTCACATATTTATAAATTGTTTTGTAATTTTATATAATTGTTTCTTATTAATTATTACAGACATTTCAGTACTTTTAAGAGCTTTTACAAATACCGTTTCCCTTGTTAATATTTTTACTATATTTAAATAAAATAAATGAGTGCGACCACGGCAACGTTCTAAATATGTATATGAGATGACACACGCGGCTTGTCACTCGAGCACATCACAATATTGTAATCGTACAAATATATCAAATCAAACTTATTTAAAACATCAGCTATACATCGAAGTATATTTAAAATATTTACATTTTGTATAAATATAAAAGCAGAAGCAGATACAGTAGCTCAGTAGCTTTAATGACATTAAATTTTTTCTCTATATAAAAAAGATTACAGTGAGACACTTACATTGTTGCCCTTCAAAGAATTTTTTTTAACATACGTGTGAATTATTTGAAAATTACAGAGTTTCTCAAAAACCTATGGGAATGGAAAAGAACAAGTTTTTTATTTTACAAGTCCATGTAAACAAAGTTACTGGCAACGACTAGTACGTACATAACATATGTTTTGTAAAGAGGTATGTTCTTTTCATGTAACCTGTTTAAATAAGTAACTCGCTGTTCTGTTCAGTATTCAACCGACCCTCTTCCTATTCCAAATGGAAAAATATAAACGTACGAGTTAATTTTTAAACAAAGCCTAAATAACGGCAGTAGGAGAACATTTCTCGGATTGCTTCGTGTGATTCTTTACACGAAAATGCCGGAATACTCTACAAATATTTTATTTCAGTGTGTATCGAAAATGTGAAAAATGAAAGAAAATTTGGCGACACTATTTTATTTTATGCAAATTATATACAAACGTATATGTTGAGTGTTTACAATAAGATATAGTTTATAATAGTAACTACATAAGCCAGTCGTGGCGCAATGGCACAAGTGTGAGTGTAAAAGCGATTAGTTGTGTGTTCGATCCCCCCTAAAGGAAATGAAAAAAAAAAACATCTTTATTCTGTACCCCGCACACAGCAGAGTATTTAGAGGAAAACTAGTGTTAAGACACTCCGTTCCCCACTTTCTTCCGAATACTGAAGGCAAAGCTCAGCGTTGAGTTCTACCACTCAAGATGCAGAGCCCCCAGTACTCGGCGGAAAGTGAAGGAAAGTTCCCTCTGCCTAACCTGCTCTTTGCGGGATACAGCGTGAATCTGATTAATTTTCATAAAATATTATTATTTGTAATAAGGAAATAAAAAAGTCAATAAAACTAAATTAGGAATGTTAACAGCCATAGCTATCATACCGAAAATGCGTGGCACCTTATAGTTCTGGCATCGATACAATCACAGGTAAATTACTTCCGGGACAAACTTTTGAGTGTATGTCAATAGTATATAACAAAAACAACACAACAACACAGCTTGACGCTTTATCCCTAGCATAGTGGTCAGAGAGAACGGAGAGCCAAATGCTACGGTCTCTACATACCTCTTTCGCCTCGTCCACTGTCATCAACCTCCGGAAGGACATGTATGAAGAAACATGCCCTTCCGGAGATCCTAATGTTTTTTACGTGACCTTCCTCAATAATCTATAATGATGGATAATTGTTTAAGTAGCTACTTTTCTGCTTGTTATATTTATTAAGTAATTGATATTTCTTTTATTACGTTTGAGTAACTACTAGATACGATTTAAATATATTATGTTTTACTATTTAATCAATATTTCAATATGTTAGTAAAGGATAATAAATAATATACTTCTATTTAGAAGTTTAAGATTAGATAACAAGATACTATTCGTATAAACATAAAATATTCTGGATTAGTTTCCATAGCTTTGAGAATTCGTACAAGAGCTCTAGCCAATTAAATTATATAAAAAAACTAAATGAAATCCAAAGCTTAAAGCTACGAGACAGTTTTGGATCGTTAACCTGCTCTGTTCAAGTTATAGTTAAATATATGTATGTATAAAATAATACGAAAATGCAGTTAAAATAAGCGCAGCTTGCTAATTTATTGAAATAAAAATATCTTTTATCTCAAAATTGACAATAACTAAAAGCATAACATTTGGGGATGTTAATAAAAAAAACATAAATCCGCTCGCATCCCTATGTCTACAAATCATCAAACTTGTGTTCAGTGGCGTGGTTATTGACAGATGGAAATAAAAATGGCCGTATTTTATATGCATCATATGTATTTAAGTAAGTCATTCAAACTATTTTAATTTTAATATTATTTTTATATGTAAAATTATTTTTAAATATATATATTAACCATTTTCCAAAACTAATTATATCATTGCTCCCTCAGAATTAATTGCGTCATCAAAAAAACATATTTTTCCTAGAAAACAAACGTAATTTACGAAGCTTAAGCACGACATAAAACTATATAATATTCTCGTAATATGGTAGCTATTTTGTGTTATTACAGCTACTAGATTTTTAACATTTAGGCGTATATTTATAAACCGCTCTCAAATTTGAGCTCGATCTTGAGATAGCGTTTTTATTCATGTATGAGTATAAATTAAAACGGCATCTCAATACTCATTCATCTCACACTTGACAGTGATTTATAAATGCTGCTGCTGCTTACTGCTTACATTTAGCCAGAAACTTCGAATTTTAATTGCACTTTGAGTGGCGGAACTTAACGCTGCGCTTTGCCTCGACACCAGAGCGAGGAAATCAAAATATAATTTTGAAGGAAGTATTATTTAAATTAATTCTTTAATTCCTCGAGTTGGGATAAGACCCACAACCACACTCAAAATATAAGAAAAATAAAAGAAACCTGAATACTGAAGGTAGTTTCATAATGTGTACACGTGATCGAGTCGATGTATTCTACGAAGTAGGAGTACGTTTACCTACATTATAGTTCACGGCTGTATGTACCTACATTGTTAACAACAGAGTTTCGAATGCACGGTTTTATTATAGGTTGATCGTACATTTTCAATACGTAGTATGCCCGGCTACTTGCATTTGTTATAAGTATATTGAAATTTTTATTTCAGGTTGGAGTTTTCACCTTTTATTGTATTTCTTCATATTTTTGAAATCATATGTTGAATTCGAGATGTCATGGTATTTGTAAGCCCGATGATTGTGGATCCGGTGCCTACTCAGAAGAATTCATAATTTTTTATTTTTCCGTTCTGGTCAGAAGCTCGTCGTTTAGTTACAACACTGAATATACAAGACATTTCTTTACAAGCAAGACAGGAGAATTGAGACAGTGTGTATTAATTCAAGTGGAAAGTGGAATAGTCTTACTTAGTTCTACCCTGATACGAGATACGAGAGATACCGTCAGGACAACATACTCGTATATTCATACATATATATATATACATATATTCATCATTTCATTTATCTTAAAAGGATCCATATAGCTCCATTTTCCTCTCGATAAAATCTGCACCGCTCGGTTTTGTATAGGGACTCCATTGCCACGCATGATTTTTCCAGACAAGAGAATATACTTTCATTTAAGGTTAATGGCGCGCCTTTGTGCACTTTATTGTATTTGAATACGATAAATTAAATAATTTATGTAAGTTAAATCTGAATTGTTTTTTTTAATATAAATATAAGTATTGTTATTGTTAAGTAAGTGTAAATATTCATAAATAGTGTCTCAAAAATTAGAATGTTTTATACATAGGTTGAAACCTGTACTATGTTTAAGGGCCAAGAAACAATTACGAAAGTCGGACTGAAAATAAATAAGCATGCTCGACTCGATTGAAAAGTTTATGCCTCAAAGAAAAAATTTTTTTTATATAGAAAATTATCCTTTTAAGAAAAAACTTATCTAATTTAAAAAGAAATGTGTGCGTGTAAAATAACTATTATATCTAGTATATCAATTTTTAAACAGATTGACAATGAACATTTAACTTATGACTCGACATGTCTACAAAATTGAGTCACTTATTTAAGTCTTAACAAAAAAACAAGTAAAGGTATAAAAAACTACTAATTTTATATAAAACACATTATAAAAGTTCTAATATAAAACGAGGCAAAATCAATAAACGAGTTCTGCGTGACTTAATGAAAGTACTAGCCTACCGCCTACCTACATGTACTGCTCCCCTTATTTGTCATAGGAATTAGGATAGGAAATGAATAAGGGTTGTGCGTCCTGTAACATTTTTATATAACACGTTTGATATGACCATTTATATTTTAAATATTAATTACTTCGAAAGCATCATTGTAGTGGTGGTTACACCATTAAAATTCTTGATTTGCACCAGGCTAAATGAGAATCTTTTTAATTTTTTTTTGAGGCCGTCGTGGCGCAGCGGCACAAGGGTGTGACTTCGTTACATTTCCATTTCTTAGCTCTGGTGTTGAGGCAAAAGCGAGGCGTTGAGTTCTGCCACTCAACACGCAATGCCAGCAGAAAGTGGGGAACGGAGTGTCTTAACATTATGTTTGTACACTATGTATTTTTTTTATATTAAGTATATGTGTATATATGTAATACAATGTTCATAGATGTTAGTATGTTACGTGTAAAATATATTAGAAATCGAGAAATATATTCTTTTGAAAGTAATCTTTATTCTTCATGCTTGCGGATGTCATTATATATTTTTTCTTACCGCCACAATGACGTCGAAGAGTTACTTATAATAATTAAAACATAGGCATGTGTGACGTGGCGTGCCGTTACACTTTTAATTTTATATAACGGCGGGTACGGGTGCACTCTGCAATGTCATTTTGCATCAACATTTCCTTTTACTCTTAGTTTTAGGTCTAAAATTATATATAATACAGTTATTTTGTTAAGAAGACTAAAATAAGATAGATGTTTGTTGTATTCTGCAATTTTATTCATATAAACAACTTAATTGTTTACACAAACAACAAATACGATTTTAACTCATTAAAACTACTAAAATTATATATTTTTTAAGCTTCACGCTGTGCTGTGTGTGCCAAGTGTTAAGGCATTCCGCTCCTCGAGTGTCGGAACTCAACACCGCGCTCTACCTTGACATGACTAGTCTCATATAAGATTGTATAAATACCAGCAGTAGATGTAGAGAAATTTCATTTTTCTTAGAAAACTTGTGATTGTGCTATCATGACAAAGCACTTGCGCTTATTAGGTATCCCGAGGTAAACACACAGTAACCGCAATTTTTCACTTTATGAATTTATGTTATAACGCTAGGAGCGGTGGCGATGCAATTATATTTAATAAATACAATTTGTTGAGGATCGACCCATGAAGCCACGTGCAAATTGAATTTGGGTTTGGTGAATCTTTTAAAATATATATTACAAAATATAATCTATCATAACCCTTAAAGTATCGTGTCGAAAATAGGTTAGAAAAAGAGGTTTCATAAAATATTTTTAATTTTAATCAAATACAAGACTTCAATTAACGGTGTGTTTTTGTCGTTAGTTGATCGTAATAATTAAGTTACTTTTAATAATAATGATAATACAATACTTAGTTTTAGTAATAAAAAAAGTACACTATATGTTAAACAAAGATATAATCTTTTGCTTCCAAGATTTGAGATAATACAGATAAAAAAAGTAATTAACAATATAATTTATTTAAATACATGAAAAAAAAAGATATTCAAATTCTATATTGTTTATATGTCAAACACTCATATGTCAAAATATAAAAGACACCCAAATTTCGCATTAGTCAGCCCTGTTCACCCCCGCAGGCCAATCTATTCCCAGTTTCCGGGCCACGTTCAAAGTGAGTCACCGTCAATGGAGCCATTTCACTAATAGCTCGTCGTTGTAACCAGTGCGGAAACATCTTGTTTTATGTAGCTTAATTAAATAATTGCAATGTGCCTAGATAATGTCAATGTTAATTTGACCAACCTTATTTATCTATCTATACATATATTGTTAAATGTTTTGTATGTATATATATAAGTGTTAAATAGGACAACGCGGTGACTGTGAGTTTGATTCTCTTCGTGGAAACGGTTATATTTATATTGTTCTTTTTTCAATGTTCCGTTGCGCTACCCAACTTTAACTTCAACCCGATATCTCTAACAAATTAAGAGTGATAATGTAAAAATGTATTAGTATTATTTTGTACGTTATGAATAGGAAAAATATATTTTCAAGATTTTTTCTACTATTTTAACTTGTATGTCTGAAGTCGTGTTAACAATAATTTATTGACTGACATCAATAAAAGAGGTAATAGAAATAATAAAGATTATTACTTGAGTTATCATTCTAATTCAATAAATAAGTTAGATATTTGTAAATCTTAACGTTGATTAATCAATAATAGCAGTCTTCTTCTTCATCCTGGCATTAATCCCGGCTATTGCCAGGGTCTGCCTTCCTGCTCAGCCTACTCTACTTTACACGGTCTTTAACGTCCTCGGTGGTTTGACCATTGGCTCTCATATCCTGCGTCACGACATCCAACCAGCGCTTTCTTGGGCATCCGAGAGGTCTCACTCCAGGGACTGACATAGCAAGGCACTTGCATCCGACGTAGTTTTTAACGCGCGCGTAACGTGGCCAAACCATCTCAGCCGACGCTCTTGGAGCTAATCCGCTACGTCACGGACTCCAAGACTACCTCGAATGAACGTGTTGCGTATGCGGTCAGACCGCGTTACGCCGCACATCCACCTCAGCATTTTCATTTCCGTGACGCGAAGCTCCTGAGTGTGCCGAGATAGTGTTGGCCAACATTCGCTGCCATATAAAAGAACCGGTCGGATGATGCTCTTGTATATCAGACCCTTGAGTTTGGGCGGTATCCTGCGATCGCAGACCACACCAGTGACCTCCCGCCATTTAGCTCAGGCAGCGCTTATCCGGTTATAGACATCGTGATCGATGCCTCAAGACTCGTGCATAACGGATCCAAGGTACCTGAACTTTTCCGACTTAACGGCTGGTTCAGGATCGATATGGATAGTGCCCGAGTCCGGGCTCCCGCAGACCATGTACTCGGACTTCGACACATTTAGTCTAAGGCCGCCATTCTCAAGCGTACCGCTCCCGCGTCAGTCGGTTCTCATCAATGAGTGCTATATCATCGGAATACATCATCAGCCATGGAGGCTGGTCTTGGATGTTAGCCGAGACAGTATCAAGCACCACATTGAACAAGAACGGACTAAGAGCCGAGCCCTGGTGAACGCCTACTGTAATCTGGAAGGACTTAGTGTCGCTAACAGCAGTCCTAACCATAGAAGCGGAATCGTGGTACAT
This sequence comes from Heliconius burneyi, assembly GCA_018247715.1. NCBI lineage: Eukaryota > Metazoa > Arthropoda > Insecta > Lepidoptera > Nymphalidae > Heliconius > Heliconius burneyi. The sequence goes on from DWGR01001089.1 coordinate 10,401, forward strand.
GTCTCTGATAATCTCGATATAGGCTTCAGGGATCCCTGTGGATCGCAATGTCCACCAGATGCACTGACGAGGCACACAGTCAAAGGCCTTCTGCAGATCTAAAAAGGCCACATGCAGAGCTATCCTTTTTTCCCTGTATGCCTCCATCAATGTTCTGAGGGCGAAAACGGCGTCCATAGTACCCGATCCTGGCTGAAATACATATCGATTATGTGCTCGAAGAGCTTCATGGTATGACTTATAAGCTTAATGCCCCTATAACTACCACAGTCTTGAACACTGCCCCTTCCCTTGTAAACAGGGGTAATGAAGCTTAGCCGCCACTGGTGTGGCATCTTTCCAGTGTTCAAGATATGGTTAAAAAGGTCAGTAAGCATGAGCACACCAAGAGAGCCCAACGATTTCCACGCTTCTATCGGAATGTCGTCAGGTCCCACCGCTTTTATCATCGCAGTCTATCGCTCCGTATATAGGACGTATACGAGGGAATAGACTAGTATGTTTAAGAAATCACTAACCATATAGATAGCATAACAATTATCGGAAAATGTTTTAATTTATTTCAATTCTTCTTTCAAAAGTCCTGAAACAGTTCTAGAGGCGCTGGTTCCAAATATAAAAACTTATAACCATAGTAGACATGTAACGAAGCCAGAATCGAAGTTTTTGAATTTGATTTATCAGAGTCAAAATCGAATCAGCATCAAAACCGAGCCGGAGCCGGAGTCAGAATATATCATCCAATAATATTAACGCGTAGTCTGTTTTGTGAATATATTTTTTCCACAATTTTGCAATATTGAAACACATTTTACAGAAATAGTTTTAAATATATTTTATAGCTACATTATTCAATTTAAAAAGGTACATTTATATAGAAAAAGATAATTAATAAAAGATAATCAATAATCGAAAAAAATTGACACTTGAAAACATCGGATATGTTTTAGTTAAAGGAACTTTAGTGTTAAAGGGACGCCCAAAATAAAATAATAACTGTTCCTTTGAAATTTATCAAATGACTTTCAGGCATGTGGAAAGCTAATCAATTTACACCCTGCCACTTCCTTCGTGTCTTCTCCATAAAATGTGACATTGGTGAAGTGATATGTGCTTAACTGGGACCTTCGGCACGCCACAATCAAAGAACTTAATTCGTAAAGAATTGTCAGAATTTTCTTTCTTTGATATTTTTTTCTCTTTCTTCTACGCTCTATTCCACGCATATAACTGGCTTGATGGAGGAATCTTATTGTTTAGACTCTGCATGTCCGATTTTCCGCTGAATTATCAAGATATTGCGAGATATCTGGTGGAACTCAACGCCACGTTTTGTGTTGTTACCAGAAGGAGAACGTAAAAATATTAAATAATTCACTCCCCCGAGAGGGATTCCAAAGACCAATTATCGTCTATCGCCACTGCGCCTTCTTTCTTTAATTGATTACATTGTTTGGTAATAAAATCTGCAAATAGATTTTCTAAGGCGTTATATAGACATTGCTGCATCGCAATACCGCGTATATTGACTGGCAGATAGAGAAACTGCTACAGGTGACAGAGGAGGTCATTTCCCACTATTCCCACACCATATGGTACCTACAACTAATGGTAGTAAATATAAATTTTTTGCAACTGAAAATAGAGAACTCTTATTTTTTTGTGTTTTTTTACAATTCATAAACATTACGTAGATATCTCATTAAGTTATGTAACGTAAAGCCACATCCTAATGATTTTATAACAAGCCGCAATATTTAATGGACGTTTTTTGATATATTACAACCAACAAAATTTTGGTCCTTTTATGTTAGAAATCTTCCTCCTATGCTATCTATGCCTTCCTTTTATGTTAGAAGTTTTTTCCTTTAAATTATATTTAATAAGTTCTATGTCAATAAAATATTATTTTACACATGTTTTTCAAGTTGTTAACATAAGTGAACATTTTCAGTAACATTTCAGTAACATTTTCATATTATACTGTGTAATCAAATTAAAAAGAAAGACAGCTTAAGTTGTTTTTGACACTAATGGTAATACTTATTTCGTACACTATTTTTGTGTTTCTATTAGATTTTTATGATTAGAATTACTTGTGATTTTGTTTGGAGATTTCTATACTTGTTATTGGCATTACAAAATAAATACATAGATATTTTATTTATATATGAGAGAGCTGATGGAAACGCAAGATTATTGCTACGAATATATGAAGAGCGATTTCCGAAGCGACTAATACGATAAGTATGTGATGGTGGCTCACCTGTAGTCGAGAACGTGCTGTAAATATAGAACATGAAATTGGAGTAGATGTGAATGAATTGATCTGGAATGCATTTCGACTCTATGCGACTGCCAGTACCAGGGTCATTGCATTCGTATTTGCAGTGTCTTGAAGGTATGGTTAGTAGATAGAAATAAAAGAAAGCATCCCTATCACTTTTACACCAACAAGGACTAGAAAAAAGAAATTCTTTGAAAGAGTAGTATTCCGTCGGTCTTCGCTGGATGCCAATATAACTCACGGTGGTTGTTGCTGAAAAGCATATTTTGGACCGAAGAAATTTTATATAGAGAGAGAATTAACAGTTTTCCCAATTGGTCACACGATAACCCTCACGTTTTAAAAGTTATTAGTTATGAAAATAAATTTTCTTTTACCATTTAACTCAAGGCAGGCCTTATAGGCCAGACATTGATTTGACAGTATCTACAGAATAATCCTAAAAATAATCTGAATAGCCTTCTAATGGAAATTCCATGGAAAAATTAGACCAAAATAAGGATGTTCCTGTGCACTTTACCGTAGGAAAGTCAGAGATTTTTTAAGGCAACACTTTCCAAATAATTGAATAGGGAGAAATGTTCCAGTTATGTGGTCTGCTCGGTCCCAAGACTTAGCGCCACTCTGGGACGAGCACAAGAGTTGCTTTATAAACGACAAGTTCCGACTCGCAAAGATGTGATTGAAAAAATGAAATAAAACTCGATGTAACTACCAACCATACAAAAAACGACTTCGAATGTGTAGATTTTTAAATTAAAATATTTATCCAAGTTGCTTAATTCTTATTTTTGAAAATTGTATTAAAAATTATTAGTGATAGTAAAGAGGAAGCAGAAGGTAGTAGTAAAGAGGAGAAAGTACAGATAATTGTAAAACGATAGGTCTAAATTATTATAATAATATAAAATGTAAGGAGAACGTCAATCGAAAATTATAAATACTGACATTTTTTTTAGTTTTCAAATCACAAAAATTAAAAATTTCAATATTTAATTTAGTCCGAGAATGAAATTTACAAAAAAATTATAAAAAATCAGCTTCACACTGTATTCCGTTCACAGCAGGGTAGGCAGGTGGGACCTAGTTAGCACTAACATAGGTAAAATAAATATCGATACACTAAAAAAAATAATGGTAAATTTTTTTCGAAAACGGTAAAATTTCAGTCATGAACCATGTTATATGGGCTAGAAATGATCAGATCACCTGTATTAGTTTGCTCATCTTATTTTGTATACCAATATCTAGTTGGATTTTATAAATCGGGTTCAATTTAATAAGGAATTACAGGAAATCAAGGGATTCCGTTAACTGAGCTTGATTAATGTATTTTCTTAAATATTTTTTCACACAAAAAATACAAAATTTACATAATTTCCAGTAGATATTTTGAAAATATCCTTAAAATTTTTAAATATATGGTCTTGTAATGAAGCGTTAAATTCATACTTAAGAGGTAAGTTTATTTTTCAGAAACAATAGACATATTAAAAAAACAGATCAGAGAAACTTCGTAGTGTATTCGTAATTGTAATTCTTAATGTCAAGGTCATTTTGCTCAATACTAGGTCTGTATGCAGATGTGTTTAATTTAAGAATGTTATTTAAATCAGTAAACAATATTATGAAACAGTATGGATTTAAAGCTTCAAAGGCTTATACTTCTCAAATATTTACTGATGAGCTTAAAATCTATGGATAAATATTTAATATTTATAATATTTCTTTATTCATATGGAATCAACAAAATATTATTTTATAAACAGTATTTTATGTAGAGAAGAATATTGTTTCAAAATTCAATAGAAAATAATAACGATTACTTCAAAAATGACTTAATGAGTAATCTTAAATACCTGTAATAAAATACTTCACTTAAATTCTTAAAAAAAAGAAATGAAAAAGAAAAGGTATCGCCAAATTAGTTAGTATAATGAAATTTAAAACCATCCTTTTTAAAGAGGCTACTTTAAAACATCTACAGTCAATATAAGAATCTGTTAATATATTCTAAAATATATTCGATATTGCTCAAAGTATTTGTTATATTTTGAAATTGAAGAACTGTTTGATAAGATATTGCTCGTAAAATAAATTATTTTTCTTTACTCTAATATTCTTTCCGTAGCTCCATAAAGGAGACCTGAAGGCTTGTTAGGTACTATCGGTTCCATTCATTAACATGAATAATTTATTTCACCATATAAGATTGACGTTGTTAGACGTACCCAGAGGTACGCTATTATTGCAGTACTGTCGAGATTACCTAGTTGGCTTTTAATTTCTTAATTCTTATATGTTTATACGATTTTCAGTAAATATCCTTAGTTTATGAAAGCATCGATTTAAATGTCGTCTCCCTTAAATCAATCAATTCAGCAAAAAATTCATTAAAATATTTTGTTCTAATTTATCAAAGTTTCAGGCTATAATCGCTAATTAAATAATATTTCATACTTTTCCCCTTTAAGTACAAAAATCGTAGCCAATTAAAAAAAAAACATTCAAGATAATTTATTATGGTATATGTATCTTAGAAAAATAGGTGTCTAATCCCCAAACAACGCTGCTCTTGCCCCATCAGAGCTTATTGTCATTACAGTAAAATTGTTCCACATCATATCAATGTAAAGGTATTAACTTAAATTACTGTAAAGTTTCATCCAAACGCGTCCAGCAGGTTTTGCGTGAGAGTGAAACAAGCATCTATCTTTAGAAATTTCCACATTTATAATATTATCTAGTAAGATAAGATTATTCTACTCAAATTCCAAGAACACCACTAATTGGTGCTAGGTATTTACGCCTCAAAGAATATATAAACCTTTGAACGTACTGCTTATTTTCTCGATGAGTTTAATTGTTGTACCACCTAATTATGACGGAGCTTTATGATTATGGCTTGGAATAATAATTGACGGAATATTTCTATTTAAATTACAGATGTCTTAAGGCGAATGGAGATGTATCGACTTTTTCTACATTTTTCGGAAATTTAGTAACTTGTTTGAATTTTTATTATAAATATACAAACACATCTACACCTACATACAGTAACCTAAGTAAATTTTACGTTGATGCTTCGATTGTTTTACTGAAACGACTGAAATTAAATAAATGAGAAATTTCTCAAAAAGTACAATTATACATACTTCTGTTACAATTTACATATTAACGTATCCACAATATAGAACTATTGTAATAAAGAATAGATTCTAATTATTATGAAAGTTTTACCAATATTATTTTAAAAATACATAATTATATCTTTATTTATTGAATAAAATGACTAAAAATGACAATATTTGACTAGAAATGTACCGCAGTGCTAGATAAACTTTGATAATAATACCAATTATGTTGAAGATCTAAGCGAGTTCTCTTTAAAACTAATCTTCTATAAATTGAACGTTCCCCTGTGGATACGTCTAACTAGTTACGGCAGTTGATGTCATAACGTTTTAACTGTTGAGAACGTTGCAACTTGGGGCAAATCTGATTAGATAAAGATATATATTTAATATAAATTTAATTTAAAATTAAATGTAGAAATATAATAATAATATTATTAATATAAAGAAATAGTAAGTAGTCTTTACTGAAATTGTAGAGTAAGACGATTTCCTATATTAAAGCATTCCGTTCTTTGCATTTTGAGTGAATTGTTGTTTACAGGTCTCTTACGAGCAGTAGGTGGTAATGTTGAATTTTAATTAACATTATTCAACTATAAATAATGTTAATAACAGTGAAAATATTTATAAAAGAAAAATTGCTTTACAAATATTATAATACCGTCGTGGCGGCACAAGGTGTGATTGTAACGCGACGGTTGTGGGTTCGAGCTCCACTCGAGGAAGTGAAATAATTATTAACGTTTATATTTCCATTTTTCGCTCTAGTGTCGAGGCAAGGCGCGTGAGCGTGGTGTGAGTTCTGCCACTCAACACGCAATGCCTCCAGATTTCGAAAGAAAGTGGGGAACGGGGTGTCTTAACACTAGGTTCCCTCTGCCTACCCTGCTGTTTGCGGGATACAGCGTGAAGCTGATTCAGTTTAATTTTTATATTTTTTTATATTATAATAAGTATTATAGAGTAGATAGCAACGGAAAAGCAACAAAACAATATGTAATTATTTAAAAGTCTAAACGACTTTCCAAGATTTAAATATTGATAGTCTCTAGCTGTGTATCGACAGATTTTTAGTAATTTATATTCTGTAGAAACGAGATACTTTTTCCTCGTACATTTTCTGGCTTATAAAAGGAGGGTGACGCTAATTGTATTGAACATTAGAAAGAGAATGTCTTTAAAACTAGATTTAGATTTATATCGTATTTCTTAATTTTTAAAATTTCTTGTTTTTTATTTACCAAGCTGTGGTGTGCCTTACGTTTCATTATGTAACTTCTAACTAGGTTAATATGTCTTATCTGTCACTAGGTTTATCGCGTTTTACTGCGATCATAGGTTATTTTACATATAGCCTCTGTGATTGCTTTATTTGAATCTCTTTTGCATCGCTTTTAGTTACTCAAGAGCAGACATATTACAGAAACATAATATCAATTATTTATTAAAAGCAATTTTCTCATTTTGTGTAAGATATTGTCTAGATAGCATATTCCTCTCTATGTGAATTATGATCAAAATGTGCTTAGCCATGTAAATTTATATAAGAAACATTAGTATGTTTTCTATAAATTAATAAGATCACAATAATAACGCACCATCTTGTTGTGTTGGAACACAATATATTGTTTAAAAATATATATATCTTAATAGAGTTTGATATATTTAGTATTTCAACATGTTATTTAAACACCAGTATATTTAATATTTAACCTCACTGCAACGTGTAGAGCACGTACGTCATAGCGCAACGCTACATATAGCACAGCTACACTACATGGCGCACACCGTCCAGCTGATAGTGACAAGT
>DWGR01001090.1:0-17614 GCA_018247715.1 Heliconius burneyi
GTGATGATAAAGTAGTGTAAGGCTGGAACACACAATATTTATCTTTATAGCTTTATATGTCACAACTAGGAATAACAGTTCAAATTCTACTATAAGATTTTACTATCAGAAATTGCGTGTAGCTAAACATATATTTTAAATAAGTACAGTTTAAGTAAATATTAGGCCCTTAATATGTAATTACTGTTTGGTATGGGAAAAACAAAAAGTCGAATATTTTGTAATATTATATATTTATTTAATCAAAGTCCCATTGTTATCTATGCACTTTCCATAGGTATTTCTGCCATCTCATAGGTATTTCGTTCCCTTATTTTGTTCCCTTTACTAAAAAAAACATTCAGGTAGGAATTATTAAAATCTCTCAAGGTGATTTAGACTGCACCATCGGAGTTGAATTGTATCTCTTACAAGAAATTATTCAAACTTCGAAAAATGGTACTCTCTTAGAGCAAATACGTTGGATGTCTTAGACATTCCAATTAAAGCTCTTCTTATTTGATAGTTGTCATGAAGCAGCAGTTGACCAGCCTCGGATGTTTAGCAGCAATTTTTTCAATCATGGTTTGCAATTGTTGACGATAGACGTCTGCCGCAATCGTGATCAAAAAGTCGTGAGCTTTCAAGCTTTTTAATCTTCTCAATTTGCTTCAAATGAATTAAAATAATTTTATCACTAACACCGCAGCCTGCAGATATTTGCTCGGACGTGGTTTGCAATGGATTTGCTTCCGTAATAGCCTTCAATTCTTCTTTATTAACTTGGGTCTCCAACCGTCCACGGGGCCTATTCTGCAGGACGAAATTTCTAAAACGAAAACGTTGAACATTGGTTTCAACCAAAAACGTATTGTATTTTCCTTTGTAATACAACCGCCGTACACATCATTAACCCTTCAAGCCGTTTCCGTAGCACTGGTGCCACAGTGGAACTCTTACTCATAAATAATGGATTATTTCGAGTTTTCCATTTCGATAATTGAGTAACGTAAACAGAAGAAAAAAAACAAATTACGATTAACGAAATACAAATACATGTGTAAATAGCTGTATAAATTTGAATTTGGAATTTCTAACCACAGAGAAGAAATATGTGATCAAAGTGGCCAGTACGACGAAATGCCAATTTCATATGTAAGGATGTTAACCCAATTAGTTACTGTATTGTTTGAAAATACGACTTTATACGACCAATTAGTTAATGGCCTCATAACAGTAAAATAATTAAATAATGTTAAAATGGTAAACAGTCCTTTTTACGTTGTATCCTGCATGTAGCAGGATAGGCAGAGGGAGCCTAGTGTTAAGACAATTAACTGTCTACTTTTCGCCGAATCCTACGTTTTGACGCATTGCGTGTTGAATGGCGGAATTCAACGCAGCGCTTTGCCTCGGTACTAGAGCGAAAAAAAAAATTAAATATTTCATTTGTTCGAGTGGGAATCGAACCCACAACCTGTCGCGTTTATAGCTCGGACCCCTACACCACTGGCGTCTCTAAATGAATAGTTTATTAATACGTGTATATTTTATGACAAAGACAACTACTATCTATTTTACTATTTATTTTAGGATAAAATAAGTAATGTCGCTGAAAGTATGTACTAAGCCTTACCACTAAGTCATTGTGTAATTCACAGATTCAAAATCAGGTCAAGCGCGATATCTGTGCTGACCAAAGACCATTTCCTGACATTTGAGATAATCTAATAACTATATTAAAATTAATACAAGATGAGATTTCGTTTTAAAAAATATATATCTATCCATCTATCTAAGACACATACTTAAGTCCAAGTGAGTTTATTAACTTCAAATACCGCAAAACTTTTACTGCAAAACTCCCCACTCAAGGAAGTGAAATATTTATTTACAATTGTATTTCCATTTCTTAGCTCTGGTGTCGACGCAAAGCGCGACGCAATACTTCCAGAATTCAGCAAAAAGTGGGAAACGGAGTGTCTTAACACTAGATGCCCTCAGCCTGCTGTGTAGGGGATACAGCGTGAAGTTGATTTATTTAATTTTTATAATGTGATAAAGTTAATATTTTTCCAATAAAGTAGCAAGTACATACATAGTAGAGTATGTCGACATGACCTTAGCCGTAGTAAACAACCGGCCGCAGTAACAAATATCTCAGCAGAACTGCTTTCCTATCTGGTATAGTTCTATAAAGGGTTTTATATAGTTTATATAGGATCGTGTTTTTTATGTTATTTTATTTTACAATTATTTGTTCACAATATCAGAGCTAACATTGAACATATATATATTTTTTGAGTTATTTCTTTAAAGTACTCATTAAAAGAGGTACAAATAAATTCAAATCAAATTCAAAATATTTTTTATTCAAATAAACTACGTAAGCACTTTTGAATCGTCGAGTGAACATATAAACAAAAAGCTACCACCGGTTCGGAAGGCAGTTGTGCTGAGAAGAGCCGGCAAGAAACTCAACAGTTGCTCTTTTCAAGTCAATGGTATAATTAATTATTACATTAGCTGGCAGCTATCCTGCATGACATCCAACAGACATTAATTCCATGCATATTTATCCTCTAAATATTCTTGAACAGTGTAATAGGCTTTACTTGTTAGATTTTTTTTTACAGTTACTTTAAATTTAGGTAGTGGCAAATTTAGAATACACTGTGGAATTTTATTATACACACGTATACCGAGACCCATAAAAGATTTGTTAACTTTTTGGAAGCGAAAACTTGGCGTAACAAGCTTACCTTTATTTCTCGTTCTTATCATATGTATATTACTATTTTTACTATGATACTGTATATTTTGTCGGATAAACAGAATATGATAATATAGAATATCTAAATTTAACGTGTTTACCAAAGATCAGCAGTAGCAAACAGAAAAACCAAAATTAAACCAAGTTGTTAGATACAATCGACATAATATAAAGGCGTATTAACCGACTATAAAGCAATTCCTTATTAGGTGCGTATGTGTATTTTACCTCGCAATTTAATTTCACGGCATGTTGGGTATGTACGTATCGGTGTACCGCGGTATTAAAAGTTATCTAGTGTTTAACTATTTTTATTTTATTTTTATTAAAATATTCTCATTATATATACACTTTTACTAGAATATAATAGATGTTAAATGTGTTCAAACAGGAACTGGACCATAACGAGTGTAATTGGTACCTGTTACGTTCAATATATTTTATGCAATTATGCTTTAACTGAAAGTAACCAAACTTGGCCAATAAGACTAAAATATATATAAATTTGCTTTATATTTTGATCACATAAAATACGAGGCCAGTCGTGCCCTTGCGTGTGATTGTAAACCTGACAGGGTTACGGGTTCGCTTCCCATTCGAGAGAATTATATATTTAAATAAATCAGCTTCACGCTTTATCCCGCACTCAGCAGAGTAGGCAGAGGGAACATAGCCTTAAGACGCTCTGTACCCCACTTTCTGCTAGATTCTGGAGGCATTGCGTATTGAGTGGCAGAACTCAACGACGCGCAACTCAACAATGTATATTTATATAAATTAATATTTTAATTTCTTCGCTCTAGTTTCCAGACAATGCGCGGCGTTCAGTACCGCCACTTAACACGCAATGCTTTCAGAATTGGGACTCATTTCTATGTCATTATAACAAGGTGTGCATGAATATGCTACATAACATTTTTTTGCAAATTTTTTTTTATTCATCAACATAATCACCTTTTAGGGTGATACAATGGTTCCAACGCTTTTCCAATTTTTCAATACCATGCTTATACAAAAATTATCTTTCGCTCCAAAATAAGTTTCAGTCTCAGCGATGACCTCCTCATTTGAGCCAAATCTTTTTCCCTGGAGCATTTTTTAAGATCAGCAAAGAGCCAGTAGTTACTGGGGGCTAAATCTGGCGAGTATGGCGGGGTGGGGAAGCAGATCAAAGTAACTCGTACTGTCACTGGTAGTCTAATAAATCAATAATGAATTGAACTTTAGATGATTCACACACTGGTTATCCGGCTGGCCTTCACAGTGCTGTATTTATAAATATGTGCTACGTATGTAAAAGGTATATTTTAAATGTATTTTTCTAGGTTACATTTGTTGGATTTGTTTTATATGTTAATACAATTTTTATCTTTTAAATATATGGAGCGTAATGTATTTGTTCTAGGCGGTAGTTTATACGGTAATAAGCTACTGATTATCTATTTGATAATTAAATTTTCAAGGAAAATCCGAAAAATTCAACTCAAAAAATATAAATTATAATAGTAGTATTGAATTATATTAAAGAAATATATTTAAATTATTTTTCATTCCTGAAAAAAAACTTTACTACGGAAAGCACTGGACTCGTTTTAGAAGATTTTTTATTGTATTCTACTATACCTAACAACGCTTCCCAAAGAAACTGTAAGCTCCTTTCGTTAAAGAGTATAATTTTCAAAAGTTACCTCTAAAAAACTGCTATTCGATTTCACTGTATTTTCAAGCTTTTCTTCTAATTTTTCTATAGATATAGACGTTAAAAGTGATTGGTGTTTTACGCGCCATTTTTTACACCTGTCCGTAGTTAAAATGTAGGATTATATTGTAATAAATTATATACAATTACCACTACACCTATCTAAGCGTGTCAATCGACCGGAAACCGTGACATCGCGGGAAGAATGGACACGCAAGTTAATAGTATGTTATAAAAACATCACGAAGGTCCGTTTATTAAAGTGTACTCTGGTATACTCGCAATGTGTTGGTTTTATAAATGTTACTCAATACTTTTACTATATTTATTGTTTCTAAATAGTAAATGTACTTTAATTGGTCCTATGCTGGTAAGTGTTGAGTATTTAATGATAATCATATATATTTATACAGGGTGGAATTGAACGCACCACTTTAAATGAAACCACAGTTTAAACTACTCTATAAAAGCCTAATATAATTCAGAAAAAAAATAATTCCCAAAAATGAAAAAGTTATTATTTCAAACAAAATAAATAATAAAATAATCGTTTTAAAAAAAACACCATTTGTAAAGTGTAATATTATCACTCACACACTTACCTGTCAAAGCGGCAACGTCGCACACGCTTCATTCAAATATTTTTGTAGTAGTATGTGTATGTGTGCGTGACACGAAATACAGGTATGGAAAAAAATCGTGAAATGAAAAAAAAATCCTACGTCCAAACTGTTGAGGCATCTTGATAATTTTTTTTAGCTCCGGGTTTGAAATATTTTACCCTATATGCAGTTTCAGTAAAAGAAGCGCTGCCTCTTCCACCCTGTATATCGGGTTTTCCATTAAGGACATAACAATTTTTTTCAACTTTCAATGAATCGATTGTAACGTCTGCTGTGTGGCTAGTGGCACCGTCTTATTGAAACCACATGTCGTTGATGTCAATTCAATGTCCATCCAATTCTGGCCACAAATAATCTTCTAACATAGCACGATAGCGCTCTCCATTGACGGTAACATGGCGGTTATTTTCATCCACGAAAAAATACGACCCAATCACACCTCCGGCACGAAAACCGCACCAAACAGTATTTTTTGCGATTAAAATTTAAGAGTGCGTTCATATAAAGATACAAAATTGTTTTGTCCTTAATCGAAAACCCTTTCTTTATCTATTATGTGTATATAATAATAATAATACTTTTCTTTCTTTCCTCGATTTCAAGTTTTTACATTAAGGAATAAGCAGTTAAAGTATTCATGTAACTTGAAAAAAAATGTCTTTAAATTTACAGCTTTTGCCATGTACTCATAAATACAAAAATGTATTAATTTTTTATATTAGGGTCCAGCTGACCTTGTGTTCCAATACTTAGAATACTGTGATGAAGCACAAAGTAAAGGAATAGATTTGACTATAACGAAAAGAAAATTTAATAGAACAACACACGTATTTGATGTGCATTTACAAACAGAATACGACATCGACAACTCTCTAATTGTAAGTTGGAAAATTATAATTTGTATTTATATTAATAATCTATTATATTCAAGTAAATCCTCCTTCTAAAATGGGATATTTACTGTTACATACTACTTTTTTTTCCTAATATACCTTATACTACCCCTATATTACCTTATAGAATACCCTAGGATATCTACTAGTGGATATCCCTAGGATATCTATTGCTATTGTGTTTGGTACGTACAGGTGATTGCAAGAAATGGCGGATATTAATAGTTACCCAAATACATCTTAAATTTTGTGTACTTGTTGATATTAATATTTGGAAAAAATGTATAAATTTTTCAGTATAAAAAATACCGTCAAATGCGAGTCAGGGTTCCATGCTTATTTCATGATTATAAATACCTGAATACTGAACCCTGAAGAAATATGAATCTACAGGCGCATACATTCACATAATAAAATTGACTAAAAATATAAATATGTTGCTTTTAGGGTTCCGTGCCTCAAATGAAAAAAAACAGAAACCATACTACATATAAGGGATTGTTTCGTTTTATTTTCCATCTGTCTATATATCTGACCATTTTTACATGGTAAAAATGGTCAGATATATAGACAGATGGAAAATAATAATAGATATTCACAATGTATCAAAGGACTATAGGCTTTTGTAGCACAGTCCCAAAATTAAACTTAAAAAACAAAATTAGACTTATAAATCACCGCAACTAAAAAAAATCAACGTTAATCGTTCGTTTCCGCTGCAATTTGTATGAAGACTGTCGATGATGAATGTAGTGAAAACCTAGGGTAACCCTACAATTATATAGTATAAACAGAGCATAATTGGCGAAATTTTGTGAAAAATATTTTAATAAGTTAAACTCCAAATAAGTCCATTTAGAAAATTACCTAGGATAATTTAATCTAGCCACAGTATGTATTATATAGATAGAATTCAAAGGTTCTTTAAAAAAAGAAGGAGGGTACAAGCAAGGTTCCACATTAATTAAAAAACCTATGTGTGAGGCATTTCATCTTACACTTGGTGAAGTTTACAAACAGTTTTTGAATGCAACTGGGCACAAAGATTGCCCTATTCTAGCCGTAAGTGTATAATTATATATGAATCTTTTTATAAAAATAAATAACATATAGTAAATATTTTTAACTTACGATTCCTTAATTTTAAGTATTTATATTTGCACCAAAAATACATAAAAATTTCTTGTATACAGAAGTGTAAAATTAAAAGTTCTTTTTTATATTGAAGTTTTTACTCAAAACAAAGAATATTCTTTCCAGGGTACATATCAACTTGATAGCTTCTTCTTAGACAATCCAAGTTTTACAGTACCCAAAGTATACGGAGAATACAAAATGGAGTTTTACATATGGAAAGACGACGATGATTTGATAAGATGCTTCAATTGTTACTATAAACTTGTACCAAAATCTGACATTTATGACATGTAATTTAAATATACTTTTAGTTATTTCATGAAATATTTAATGTAGCCAATTGTTATTTACTTAAAAGATTAAGCTTGAATAAATGATTTTTTTTTACTTTTTTTATATGGTTAGCTCTACGTTTAGCTCGTAACCAAAAACTAATTATGTGGTGCAGTGGGACAACGTACTATTGTGTACGCGATAGTTATCGATCCGATTCCCACTTGGGAGCAACAAATTATTTGTATTCGCTCAATCTGATAAACTAAGGGATGGCGTTGAGTATCGACATTCAACAGGTGGTGCCTGAAATATGGACGAAAAGTATAATAAATTATATATAATAGAATATATTTCAGAGCTTCAGCTTCACGTCGTATCCCGCACACAGCAGTGTAGGCAGAGAGAACCTAGTGTTAAGATACTTCGTTCCCCACTTTCTGCCGAATTCTGCATTGCGTATTGAGTGGCAGAACTCAACGCCGCGCTTTGCCTCTAAACCAGAGCGAAGAAATAAAAATATAAACGTAAATAAATATTTCAATTCTACTTTCAAGTATTAAAAAGATTTAATATTTCATTTCCTCAAATGGGAACTAAACCTACAATCTGTTGCGTTTACAATCTGAGGCAGACTGGCCTCAATTTAAAATCCTTTAATTTATATACGAGTACGAGTATATAGGTAGGTTTATAGATAAAATAAGCGTAATAAATTTAAAGGTCGTGAAGGGAAAATTTCAAGGTTAAAATTAATAATGATTTATACATTCTCTGATATTAAGTTGAATGAGATAATGATACTAAATTACCCATGCGTATCAACAGTCTTGCCTTATTTACTATGTTGAAAAATTACTTTTCCAACATACTCGTATAACACTCTATTAGAAATATTAGCACGGCGTTGAGTTCTACCACTCAACACGCAATACCTTCAGAATTCAGCAGAAAGTGGGGAACAGTGTCTTAACACTGGATTCCCTCTGCCTACCCTGCCACAGTGACACAGGGCCACAAGCGTGCGACCGTAAATGCGACAATTTGTGGATTTGATTCCCAAAATAGAAACGAAAATTTAATATTTACAATAACACGCTCTGGTAACGAGGCGAAGCGCGGTGCTTAGTTGGGCCACTCAACACACAATGCCTCCATGGAAGTTGTGTCAATGAGAACAAAGTATACTTAACATAACTTAAAATCCAGTGATTTCCCTATCCCGTGGAAATTTCGAGATCCTTCTCCTCCTTAGTTACATTACATACATACATCCAAAATTCCTGCCTTTCTCTCAGTTACTCAGTAATAAAGCAATAGTTTTAAATCTAAATACTATTTAAGAGTCAAGATTGATGCTCATTCATTTGAGGTAAATAATATGGAAGTATATATTTAGTTGCTATAACATAGTGTTTTAATCTATATATTTAGTAAACTAGTTATAGTTTTTTATTAAATTGTAATTGACTAAACTCTTTGACTATGAAAGAGATCTTTAATCAAATATAACATGTACAAATATGTTAACTAAAGAAAGTAACGTTATTTTCTATAAAAAAATCATTAATCTATTTATTATGAAATATAATTCTAGTGTCTACTAGTGAAATAAAATACCAAAAACAATATATTATACTCGCATTGTTATACCGATCAAGAAATCTACATAAAACCATATAGAGCTAGGTTAATAAGACTAAGGTAGAGAATAACTTAGGCATTCAAAGGTAAGGACTTATCTAGGTTTTACTCAAAATATATTTAAAATATCTCAACTGTCCTGCTTTAAATATAAGTTACGAGTACATCGTATATAATATATACAATAAAAATAACGGCAATTAAGCATTATATGACTACAATGTCATGTTACACACGAGATTCACATTTTGCAAGTTAAAAAAAAAATATTTTTTGCAAGAATAACAATAGCGAAACATTTACAACATTCACATGTGTGTGAATTTTATTTGCCTTGACTTAGATTATCAATTCGCATAATGGAACAACGTTTTTTTACTTCTATTTACTTATGTTATGTTTCTACTGCATAGACCGATCCGATCTAAGCTTGTAGATATAAAAATAAAATATATATATTAAATTTAAATATTCTTTTTCTTCTTCAGCTTCATGATGTATCCCGCACATAAGTGTTAAGACACGCCGTTCCGCACTTTCCGCCGAATTTTGGAAGCATTGCGTGTTAAGTAACGGAACGTCACCCTTTGCCTCGACAGCAGAGACAATAGAGAGAAGAAATGGAAATACAAGTTTGAAATAAATATTCCATTTCCTCGAATGGGTATCGAACCCTCAACCGGTCGGCTTACAGTCACATTTAGTGCCCCTGCACCACGACTTGCCTCTAAATAATAATAATACATACCTGATACATTTTTTAGAGTCAAGCTGTATCCCGCACACAGCATAAAAGGCAGAGGGATCCTAGTGTTAAGATACTTCGTTCCCCAATTTCCGCCGAATTCAAGGGGCATTCATTGCATGTTGAGTGGCGAAGCTTATCATCGCTCTTGCCTTGGCAGCAGAACGAAGATATGAAAATATTAAATATTTCAACCGAACCCACAACCTGTCTCGTTGACATCACGTTGAAATAGGTACTTATTATTTTTATTTTATCGTCCTGGTAACGAGGCAAAGTATGGCATTGAGTTCCACCACTTCGTTCGTTATGTTGTACGGAGTGTCTTGATACTAGGTTCCCAGATTCCCTTTAAATTTAAATTCAGCATTTGCTTTATTCCTTTTATTATTGTTACACGAGGTTCAAGATATTATTCTTTGTAAAGTTTTCGCACAGTGCATAACTATGACTTATTATAATTTTTAAAATAATTTATTTTAAATATAAGATGTACATAGTCATTTTAAGATTGATAGGTTTCATTATGTTTAATGTTTTGGTCAAATTATGTACAGTATTTCGACATAAACAAACCATTTGTCGTAGGAAGTTCTAAATTGGTTGAAATTTCGCAAATACCGCATTTGTAGACACATAATTATTCAAAGTGCCGGTTGGCACAAGGGCAATACTCTGCGTGGACACATTTGCAAACAGGGTATTTATCACGAAGCAAATTTTATATATTTTTTTAGGTTCACGCTACATCCAGAACATAGCAGAGTAGACAAATGTAATCTGGAAACCCAGTGTTAAGAGAAGTCTACTCAATAATTTTCCCCAAATTTTTGAGGTATTCTGTATTGAGTGGCGGAACCCAACGCCGCGCTTTGCCTCTATATAATAACAATATTTTACAATATTATATAATAACAATATTTTACGATCGGTAGTTCCAGAGATCTCAACGCATAAACAAACAAACACACTCTTCCGCTTTATTAGAATAGCATATATTGAACTGAGAGTTCTTGGTTGTTTTGCACCTTGTAAAGTGAAAAAAATATTACAAAAAATTTTACAGGTTCCAAGAATTCTTATAAATCGAATCGAACTCTTCTCAAAGATGCTAATCGTGGCACAGAGCATAAGTGTATGACTGTAAACGCGACTGGTTGTGGGTTCGATCCAAATTCGAGGACATGATATATTTATATTAATATTTTTAGTACTTCCCTCTGGCGTCGAGGCGAAGCGCGGCGTCGACTTCGACTAACAAACACGCAATGCAGACGCATGCAATCCAGAATTCGGCTGAAAATGGGAAGCGGAGCATCTTAACACTAGGTTCCTGCCTACCCTGCTATGCGCAAGATACAGTGTAAAGATAAAAATAAACTCTTTTGAATATATATACATACGTGCGTACCATAAAAGATTTTGTAAAACACTCTGTAACATATATTTTTAAATCGAATTAATTTTTATGAGCTTAATAGCGCCTGGCACCCACAATGTATAAAAATACACAAAAGCCATCTCTGAAAGGTCTTTATAAATGTGAATGAACGTTACAAGATCAAGCAAATTCTTCTTACTCTAATCTATTTGTTATTATATCAATATTAATGATACGTAATTCAAGACAGAGAACTTACCTCAAGGTTAATACCCTGTCGTATCCGTTGACTTTGCCCTTACAAATTATATACGTTAGAGAATTTAAAAGATTTCCATCGCTATTTTGACATATAATTGTTTTTACTAAATAATATATTGTTAATACAATACTTTTTAATAAGAAGGGTTACAAATAGGAAAAACGTTTTATCTTTACGTATGAAGACTCATGTCTCTTCGCCGTTCATATTTCCTGTCTAAGTCGCTGGAAAGTGACATATCACTCACTCTGTGCAACTAAAACCCAACCAACCAAACTTTAAAAAAATTTCAAAGTAGTAAACACCTCAGATTTTGTATATGAATCAACCTTCTATGTATAATTTTTAAAACAATTGCTCAAGCCACGAAAGTTCACAATTCAAAGAGTTTTTTACTTCAATTACGCAGATTTATTACAAATTACTATGTGCTTTTTCATTACAAGTAACAATGAATAGATAAATACATCACAGTTTGTATATGAACATCTGCCACTCCAAAGATTCAAGTTTATTATCACTATATGATTAACTTGAAAGTGTGGAGGGACAGAAGTCCATACACAAGCTGGCACGTGCCAGGGATAAAGTGACGCAAGATATCGCAAAATGTCTTTGAGTCTGAGTTTCCCAGAGCTCGCGGTACTGCAGCCTCTATGAAAGTGACATGGAGAAGCTACTTCCAGGAGAAGCTACTTCCAAGAGCTGCAGAATACACATTACCTACACGGGTGCTGTGTATTCAGCAGCCGAGCCGAGCAGTCTTCCTCACGATCCACCTCCTAACATCGGATTTATTGCTCCAATAACCCTTGCCAAAATTTGTAATTTATGTCGATGATAGCACTCCTTGAACACCTGATGCTGTCGCGTAAAGTGAACCTTTCGAAAGGTACGCAATGGGTGTAGGGAGGGAGTGGCCCAGAGATTTATGTTGCCCAACCCAGAAGTTTAAATTATTTACACGAACATATCTGTTCAAAGTCCAGTCCTAAGAAAATATCTCTAGATACGTTAATGAGGTACGCTTGAGAACGGCAGTTTTAAACTAAAAGATCGAAGACTGAGTACACGGCTTGCAGGATCCATTTTATGGAGGTGAAGATGCGATAAGGATAATAAGCAACAGGTAGTCTTGGGGTCCGTAGTGCAGCGGATAAGCTCTGAGACCGTTGCCTGAAATGGTATGGCCACTTTGCGCGCCGGCCTAGCAACTATATCGGACGGTGCCTTGCACGAAGTGCCTTGCACGAAGTGCCTTGCTATGACTGTCCCTGGAATAACACCCCCTGGATGCCCAAGGAAACGCTGTTTATATGTCGTGATGCAGCACATGAGAGCCAATGCGCTCACCACCGAGGTCATTAAAAACCGTGCAAAGGTTAGTAGGTGAAACAGGAAGACAGATCTTGGCAATATATGCCAGGATTAATGTCACTTCTATAAATTTTTCTTTTACATAATTTCTTTGGACTTGCGATAAACCAAATAATTTTGACCGACAATAGTCACAGAATTCTTTATTGTCGATTTTAATTTCAATTGTTTATTTGGCAGTCATTTGTTTATACAATTTTGTAATGAGAGCAAGGACTACTTTTCTCACGAAGCCGTATTGCGCATACAAAGGACATTGTTGCAAAACAACATGTCCCAGTTTTATATCGGATTTATTTATTTGTAATATTATTTAATATTTTCTTTTATTTTGTTACACAAATCGTCTTGGGTGCTTTGAATTCTACCGAAAAAAGTGGTGCGAGTTCTTATCGTCTTGAAATTTTAGTCTAAATAAACCCTCGATTTCTTACTTTACCAGAAATAATATAATAATAATTTTACCAGAAAACGCCAGCCGTTCAGAAGCCATACATGATAGCCATACATATTACTTTATATTTATAGCCATTTAACTTTTTTTATTTTTATTTTAGTAATCTATATGTGCACTATAGCGTTATTCCCATATCTTTATTAAAATTTTGTCCTTTATTTACCGAGGGTTGCCTGTAAGAGATTGCTTGAAGCAACAAGGCCGCCTTTGCATACATTTTATAAACATATCGTTTATTCTGTTTTCTGTACTTTTGTATATATTTTTTCTGTGTGCAATAAAGTATATACTATTCTATTCTACTGTATATTAATAGCCCAGATATATAAATATATATCATAAAAATATATAATATAACTTGTAACTAACTAAATACATTTACATTTGAAATCAATATTTGTGCAAATTATGATTCATTTAAAGATTTATTTAATATTAAATTTTGATTCATTTAATATTAAAGCAGAAGTGATGAAAATAATAAAACAGAAAAAGAAAAACAATCAAACTTTATCAAAAAACAAAAATATTAAAAGAGGAAAAACAATTGCTACGGTTGTAAAGATTAAGCTTAGCAGGGCAACGACACGGATCTTGTTACGGTAGCGGAATTTCAAATTCCAAACAGTCTTACGTTCATATATTATTAATATTATCAATGTAGTGAAATATAGTCTTGAGGTCTACGAACTTCTAAGTTCACAATATATGCCTGGTCATAAACATTCGTCATATGAAAGTTACAACCCCAAGTACGTAATAAATGATTTTCAATTTTATTACTCTGGAATTGGTTTCTACAATCGTTTTAATATTAGTTCTATAACAATTCTAAGGCAAAATATTTTCAGTAAATTATTTCACAACACTAAGCTTGTATGCTAATGTCTTGATCCAGGATCATAATTTGTATAAATAGATCAAGTTGTTATATAAAGACACTAGATCCGGGTGAAAAACGGCATCTTTGAATATTTTAAGTGAAAAAGCGGGATTCTTTAACGAAAAGCGGGATAAAAAATTAAATAACTAATTATTTAATTATTTAAGATTTATCCATTTATTTCCGTATATAAAGCTTTCAATTGTGATAGTAAAATATTTTTAAGGCGAAAACGAAAAGATATTGTTTTGGTTTAACATATGTAAGATTACATTATATTGTTAGTTGTTCAAAATAATTACGTACATAGCTTACGAATATACTTATTGGTTTTTCAATGAAATTATTGGTAAGTAATGAAATAAAAATAAGATTTCGCACATTTAACAAGTTTAAAGCCACCTAATTATTAATAATCTTTTTATTTTTACTACATAAAAGGTAACAAACAAAATTTGACGATACAATAATTTGTTCCTGATAAGAAATCATTATTCCAATTTTAAAAATATAAAAATAATTTACTTGATTTCATGTTAATAAATAATATATAATAATCCTTAACAACACAAAATATTCGCAAACACTAAAAATATAACTTCAATATATTAAGGCCAGTCATGGTACAGTGGCACAGGGTGTGGCTATAAACGGGACTAGTTATGAATTCGATTCCCACTCGAGGAAATGAAACATTTGTTGAAATTTATATTTTGACTTCTTCGCTCGAGGCAAAAGCGCAGCGATGAATTCTGCAGAATATAGGGAACGGAGTGTCTTAGCACTAGGTTTCCTCTGCCTACTGACTACTGTGTATGGGATACTGTGTGAAGTTAATTTATTTTACTTTTATATTAGCAATGATACATTAATTATATTTACGGTACACATTCCCCATATATATATATATATATATATATATATATATATATATATATATATATTTCCTAACAACAATTATTGCTTACACTTTGACAGCTCTGTAACCTGTTAAAGCTGTGTCTTGATAAAACTCAATAGCTCAATATTTGAATCGAACCTTAAATATTTTTTTTCACATCACACAGGTGATTAGGTGATGAGAGGAACCAAAAGAAAGTGGAGAAAAGAGGCCAAGAAACCAATAACCCCTACATACATATATTAATGGCAAGACATAATTAATTAGTAAACAGGAACAAGTTAAACAAATATAATATTATATTTTCAAGTTCACGTCATAATACGTCAGCTAGTCGATCAAAGTTAAAGCCGTGTACACACATAAATTTTCCATTACCATTACTATTTGGTTTTATAAAATATTAATGAGTTAAATCTCTGATAATGAGTGTAGAATTTACAGTTTTTTACTTTTCTTGTATATAAAATCAAAATTAAAAATATTAAATCTAAATGACAACTTACTACCACTCTTGAAATATATCTCTAGGCTTCGTTTAGGAAAACAGACGTGCTGGTTAAATAGAAAATTAATAAAACATTCAAATTTCTTTGTTTTCTTTAATACAATGCAATAATATTTTAGAATTAATAAAAAATACTGCATATTTTCAACTTCAGTCCGCACACGCCTTTACACAAATTGAAAACCCGTATTAATTCGATAGTACAAACAATTTAGTAGTAGGTTTTTATAACGATGTTGGACAGGTTTTAATTGAATTATTATTTGTAACATATAATTTGAGCAAAACAAACACAATAAAATTAAGCCACAATAATATCTTCCGAATAATCTGTTCTGTTCCCTTATTATTAATATATTATCGTATACAAGGTTGTGGTCCCGTGTCTCGTAGCCAGTAGAGGTCGAGGATTAGCACCGTATGGTTTAGTGGGTAATCGTACGGCCTGCGTTGGTTGCGTGCTTGTGCCAGTTCGCGAGCCCCACATAACCCGTTCACGTATCTCCTCCTCAGATTAAAAGAAACATTTATATTTAAAAATAATAACCTCACCTAACCTGCACTCAAAACAGCTAAATCTGTAACTCAAATGTAAGAAATTGGACCGAGACCTATTTATTTTACACATTGCCAGTAGAAGAGTACAGAACGTAGGTACTTTATAAAATACTAAGGAATTTCATTCATTGCCTTTGGTAAAGTAAAAAAAATGTAATGGATATTTTTTTATAATATTTCTTCATACTAGTCGCCCCAGGTATTTTATTCGTTACTGGTATAGAATACCGACATCACACAGTTTACCGGTCACATATATACAACATAATGGGTTTGTAAAAGGTAATATTTAATATAAAAAGTTATCTTATAGTTTAATGTTGTTATATTCAAGAAATAATAATAATTAATGCCTTGCCAACCGTCATACGTCCCGCGTTTGGTCTGTACACATAAAGAATGTACTCCCCAATTATATTTATAGTAAAAAAAATTATTTAAAATTGTAAATGTAAAAATAATTGAAAAATATCACTTAATATCTATTTATTAAATGTTATAAAAAATATAAATAAACTCTAAAACGCCAATCAATATTAACTAATAGAATAAATTTATCCTTATACTCGTACTTTAGAGACATTATTTTTGGACCAAGTTCTTTAAGACGGCGTACGAGTAGTGCGATGCGAAAATTGTATCCATAAAAGTGTCAGAAATGGACCAATTTTTGGCGAAATAAAGTCTTTTAAATCGATGAATGCCGACTGCACGCGCGAAATTTCTTGACTCATCCATCCACGAGTACTGATATATTTTCGTTAAGATATTCTGCTTATATTTTAACTTTAACTGTTATTAAGATACTCTGTTCCCATTAAGACACTTCCGTTGTCAACTTTCGCCTGGAGGCATGGCGTGTTGAGTGGCGGAACTCAACGCCGCACTTTTGCCTCGTATTTAATATTCATAAAACTCCGTGTGGGTGTCGAACTCACAACCGTCGCGTTTACATTTGCACCTCTGTGACCCTGCGCCACAATGATCACAACTCGGCTTCTATATTGTTAGAAATAAAAATCAAAATGTGATAATAAGCTTATAAAGTATAAGCAAATTTTAACACCGAGAAAAATATAGAAGGTGCAACTGTATCAATCTCATTATTTTTCAATTTAGTTAACCGTTAAATATTCATAACACTTACATTTAACTGATGTAAAAAAATTCTACGTAGTTTTTTGCTTCCTTTAATATAAAACGATATTAGAACGTTAAAAACACGGAACTAACTGGGTTTAACGTATATGAAACAACGTTCCTCGTATTTTGATAGCGCTGCGGCGCGGCTCGACAAGCCCGAAAGGTCGGCGGATACCTTTCTTTGTGTACGGGTACACCCGTTGCCGCTTGCACAAACAAGGCTACCTTTCTATTCACATTCTATACAAATGCTCCATTAATTTAGTTATAGGTTCTAAAGGCAAACCTGATTTTTGAACAACTAAGTATTTTGAAACGCTTTGCTATCTTGCATTTGTCAGTATTGCAAATTTTACATTAAATAGGTTAACATGTTAT
>DWGR01001091.1:0-17610 GCA_018247715.1 Heliconius burneyi
GAAGTATAAGGGATGGTAATACCGGCTTATCTAACTTTAAGCTGGCCAATGTGCTTTTACTATGTATTTTGAAGTATATATAAAATAATAAACTTATTATAATAAGTTTATTAAATATCATATATATCGGAATTTATTGATATATTTAGCTTCACGGCGTATCCCGCTTGCAGCGGGTTAGGCAGAGAAAAAAGAGAAAAGAGTTAAGACACTGCGATCGCTTCCCGTCCAGTTTTCGAGACTGCGTGTTGAATAGGGGAATTTAACAACACGCTTTGACTTGTGAAGTTACATCAATCCCCTAAAGGGGGAACCAAACCCACAACCGTGGCATTTAAAATTAGACGCTAACCTGTAGCTTGGGGAACCAGTATACTCATACTATATGTACCTTTTTTTCGTAGACTAGAAAAAAAGATGCTTCTTCTTTTTTTTTAGCTTCTAGAGAAGAGCTAGAAGAGAGAATCTAGAATTGTTAAGACACTTTGTTCTCCACTTTCTGCGGAATTTTCGAACCTTTGCGTGTTGAGTTGAGCGAAGAATTTATACGAAGATTATAATTATTTTAATTCAGATCTGATAAAAAAATAGTTTTTCATACTTCATGCTTCTTTATACATAGGTAGAGAAATGTCAATGGCATGACTCCATTGCGTGTAGAGTGTCGGAACTCAGCGTCCTGGCTTGTATTGCTAGAGCGAGGAACTGATGGTAATTCTTTCGTCCGAGTTCGAAATCGATCCCACTACATCGTATTACATGACAGTCAACGCTATTCCACGACGATTTCAAATATATTAAATGTATTTTGAGTACTGGCCCAATTAACTTTGAATGTCTTAAAAACCCTTTACTTCCGCACTCGACGTCTCGACGACTCGATACAGATTTATTATAAGTATAGATATGGATTGCAATTTATTCGTAGGCAAACTAATGCGCTAAATTCATTCACACAGACAGACAGACAAAAAATCCATATATAATATTTTTACTGTTTTTTTATATATAGAGATAGATAAAAATATGAATTGTAATTTCTAAACATATAAATAAAATTGAA
Source organism: Heliconius burneyi (assembly GCA_018247715.1). Lineage (NCBI taxonomy): Eukaryota > Metazoa > Arthropoda > Insecta > Lepidoptera > Nymphalidae > Heliconius > Heliconius burneyi. The sequence continues at coordinate 1,064 of DWGR01001091.1, forward strand.
GTATGACTGAAATTGTAAAATAACCTTGGTATTGATACGATTATAGTAAATCAAATAACGTGGCAAATACTTTACCTTAGATGTATTAGATGTATTAAACAATTTTTCTATACAGGTAGTAAAAATTAGATTTCTAAATATTTATTTATAAAAAAAAAACATTATTTTAAATAGCATTATTACATAGAGTAATGAGTCACTTGGTTTCTCTTCTTATTCTATAATATAAAGGCGAAAAGTGATAATGAATAAAACTGAAAAATTTTATCATATTAAATTATAGAATAATTAAGATTGCTCTACATATCACATTGTTAATTACGCTAAGTACCCTTGAGGTAATGCATGCTGTTAGCGTCATTACTCAATATCGTGGTGATGCTTCTTCATCAAATCCATTAAATTGATCAGTCACACCCATTTAATTAATGACAAATATACCTAGAGATGTATTTTTAATTTCAGCTTAACCAATAATAGGTTTAGGTTTAAAGAAACTTTATTATCGAAAAAGACACAATGTCACTTATACGATAACACAATTTTAACTTAATATCTATATTAAATCTAAATCATCAGCGTCGATAGCACAACAGATATATACAATAAAAAAATCACAATAACTATACGTCTCACTACATAGTTTCAAGTTAAGTAATAATAATTTAGCTTAGTTGCTACATTTTGTTTTGTAAATGTCCAGCTAATTGTCTTTTAAATGTATGAAATGAGGTAATATCTTTAATGCTTGAGGGTATTTCGTTATACAGTTCGTAAAACTTGTGAGTCATATCGGTAAATTTATCGATTTATGTAATATATACAGATTAAGGTAAATATTTCTCTTTCATTTTAATAAGAGACGGTGAGTCTTTACTCGCCCTGCCTAGTGCGGGATAAAGCGTAAAGCTAATTTTTTTTCGTTACTCATTATCTATGTAAGTAGAAATATCGGAACATCATAAATCCATCTCATACTTTCGGCTATCCATCATGTTTTAGCTTCACGTTGCACGTAAATCGTCAAGGCAACCATAGGAAATCTAGCTTTAAGACTGCCACTTTCCGCCTAATTTTCGGGACTTTGCATTATGAGTTGAGTAACTCAACATATCGCTTTGTCTCGTTACCAGGGCGAAGAAGTGAAAAAAATTAGATCTCCAAGTGGTAATCGAACCCCACAACCATCACTTGTCATTACGGCCAATATTTGTTTCCTGACATGAAAATATATTGATAGGTAATAAGTTTATACAAAATCAATTAACACTTTACACCTCAAAGAGGAATTCTGGACAGCATTTTTCAAGTACTAATCAAAAGCGCCTAAAGCTATTTGATAAATCGCCCTTTGTCCCTTACACGTCGCGCCCATTATCTCCCAATGGAAGGGACGTAATAAAAAAACTAGAACATCTTGATAACTCTTTTAATGAGATTTTTTAAATTTTTCTGTTAAAAATCGTTTATATAAGAAGATGTACAAATTACTACATTGAATAGTGACCCGCTGATGGCTTCACCCGCTTGAACCATACGACGATTGTGTTTTTTCTTTAAAACATAAAACTAATCAACAAGAAAATATATATCTTAGATTAGACTAATTATTATCGATATTTTTCAATAAATGAAAAAAGTCAGTTTGGATAAGCCCGTTGACCCCGAACCCGACATTTGTTATTTCAATAAAAATAAGCTTACATAGAGTAATTTCAAAAAAAAGTTTGTTAAAGAATAGCTGTAGATTTTTTTTAATATTTTTATTAATTTCCTCGCTCACTTCATCGAGTGGGAACGAACCCATACCGATTTTGCAGCGCACGAAGTCACATCCTTGTGCCACTGCGCCACGACGGCCTCTATTTTTTTAATATGCATACATATATAATTATTTTTTACATCTTTATTTTCGGATGTTCAATAAAAAGTTTTGATAATTGGTGCTGGTCGGTTACTGGTGCTATTACCCTAGTAGATTGTAGCGTGACTAATATAACACAACCAAATTAAAAAAAAACTTATAAGCGCCAGCTTACAATAACCGTATGAAAAGAAGTAAAAAATCCTTTGATTTGCTGTACAAACGTTCGTGTGAAATTCAGGGTCATTTCAAAGATAGGTTCACGAATAGAGAACACTAGTGTATCTAAAATTGGTATAACGAATCCGAGCGGAATGCAGTACAGGTCGTCGAATAAAACCTGGCAGATACTCTTTTACAATTTACCTGCACGAATATTGAGAATTTAATAGAAAACCGACCAAGTGCGAGTCGGACAGGAAAGAAAATGCACACGAGAATCACGTTTGTTCTACCAGAACCCGCTTGAATATTATTTTCTTATTTAATATTTATTGTTATAGCGGCAACCAAAATACATTATCTGTGACAATTTCAACTGTCTAAATAATATGGTTCATGAGATACAGCCCGAGGACAGATGTACGGACAGACAGCAGAGTCTTAATAAAGGGTAACCTTTAGGAACGGAACCCTAAAAATTGTATATTAAGTAAATATTGTAAATATCTCGGAAAATGATGATTACAGATTCAATCACTGTTCTGGGATATTATTATACGTAACTATTTTTAATTTCTCAGATGTAGAAAGTATCGGCGCCTGGGCATTAAGTTACGTAACTTAACGCGCAATGTGTCAGCTAACAAAACGGAAAACGGAAACTTGAAACGCATGTCTCTAAAGCCGGACGTTGAATTTTACTACTCAACACGCAATACCTACAGAATTCGACGGAAAGGGAATCGGGAACAAAATATCTTAACACTAGGTTTGCAGGTTCCCTAAATCTAGTTCCCAGGCTAAGCTGGAATAAAAAATGTCGGACATTTTAGTACTTGTACTCGCGGTCGTTGTAGAATGGCGAGCACTGCATGCGATATCTAAGCGAGCGGGGGTGTAAGACCACGTGTTTGTACAATATTTCAATTTGAATTTGTTTGCTTAAAATTATATAATTACTTGTATAAAATATTTGATTGCTAGAATAAAAAAAAACTAAGTTTTGAAATAAAAAGGTATATTTGCTAAAATTTCTGAACGGAAGTCGCTTAAAAATAGATTTCCAGGTTCCTTTTGCGTACCCGGAAAATTTTAGCTTAAGCTTCAAATTTATAAAATCTTTGTAAAATTATTTTGTTACTTTTTAGTTCGTTGTTAGAAGTCGGTTTTTGTTTTTGTTAAAAATTAATTTATTTTGAATGCATTTTAGCGAATTTCCGAGCAATGCATAGAGAATGAAACAAATGAAAGTGATTTTATTTATTTTAAATAAAAAAAATACCCAAATAAAATTTGCAAAAATGTTAAGATTTGTATTTACAAACCACTCTCAACATACCATCTCAAGATTGATCTCACACTTGAAAGTGGTTTTATAAATAGGGTCCTAAAAATGCATCATGCATCGTGACGATGACCCAAAACATTTTTAGTATGTTATATTTATAGCATTACTTTAAAAACTAAGGTATTAAAAATGAAATTTAAAAGATTTTCATCTTTTTTGTCAATTATTTTTTATTCGACCTTTAAAGGTTTGTTTTTTATTTTTATTTTATGAATAAACAGTAAATAAAACCACTTCAAGCAGAACAAAAGTATATCTCGTCTACAATCGCCAGAGAATACTCAATTTGTTGATGAAACGTCCGAGTGAACTGTCCAAAGTGCATGTCGACCCAATGTTTGCAGTCCGTCCTCGCGCGGACGACGCGGCTGGGAACGCTACTTGAGAGCTTTCCGATTTGATTATGATTTTATTTTGAGTTTGAGCTAGTTAGTCACAAATATGTTAAATATATTTTCTGCTATTCGTGACGATGATGTAACTGAGCATTTGTTAAGCAAAGACAAGAAAGAAGAAAACAATGATATTACTACAGGAATTTATAATTAAATAAGTGACGTCAAATATTAGTACTGATATACTTGATTACATTACTAATAGATAATTAAATAGAAAATTTTCTTCTTTTTCTTTAACGTATATTTTTATAGTATATTTATAATTTTTATAGTACACCAGCTTTTACTTGCAGTTTTGTCCGCATGGTAAATTTATAAATAATTAAGAGCTGTATATTGATTGCTTACACACATACGACCAACATAATGTAATATAGCCCATAGCTTTGCTTAAGAAATGGACTTTACTTATAAACCAGTTTCTAAGATGTGCGTTCAATCAATTAAACTCTGTATCTTTTTTATATTACGTATAAAAGCATAAATATATAAATGTTAACACTTAAAACAAAATACCTGTATTTATATATAATTAAAACCATGTTATTGTAAAATACAAGACAACTAAGGCTTATTGTGAGGATTCGCCTGTGATTTGTGGAGGTACGAGGCGAAGGGGAATACGAAAACATCTACAGTGAACTGTGATTGCTCGGACACGGAAGATGCATTGTGCGGTTTGATTGATTGCAGTCTTGTAACCGTTTTGTTGCTGGAATTTTCTGTAGAAAAGTTTCTAAAGAGTGTAATCATTTAGTTACATTTATATTTATTGTTTTTGTAGATATGTTATGGTTATATTTTTGTATTTTTTTGTATTCCCGTGAACTTAACGTGTGGTTGGACCCATCGCAGGCCGAGGAGCCCAGAGCAGTGCTTGGGACTTAGGATCTAACTGTAGGCCAAGAGGACCCATTAAAGCGCATTATCTTTCGAAGTACATACACATACACACAGCATATCAAGGGCAAAGGGCTCGGAACCGCGTGTTAAGACTTAATTCTTATTAAGATAATTCCGTTTCCGAATTTTCATCAAAATCTGAAGGCATAGCGTGTTGTGTGGCGGAACTCAAAACGTCGTTTTGCCTCGACTCCTTCAAAATATTTCATTTCCTCGAATGGGAACCAAACCCACTACCTGTCGCGCTTACAGCTACACTCTTGTGCCCTTGCGTCACGATTGGTCTCCATTAATAATAATAAAAATAAACATTTTCGACAAGTCACTCGTGCAAGCAATCGGGTAAATGCAACACAGCTCTCCGTACAATCGTTCGTTCTATTTCTATTGGCTTCTATTGGCTGTAGTACTGCGGTGGATGACGCGTGATTTATAATTATAATTCACTATATTGATGATAACAAAGTGTCAAAATTTAATTTAAGCAGTTACACGCATACTCTTTCTGTGCGTGTGGGTACGTGCTTGAACCAATCGAACGGCAAGTAATAGGTTCAAATAAGGTGGCAAGGTTCCCTTTTCGTTACGTAATAACACATGGATTAATAAGTCCCGAGACTAACAATGAAAACAAAATTTTTTTTGCAAATTTTTTTTATTCATCAACATAATCACCTTTTTGGGTGACACAATGGTTCCAACGCTTTTCCAATATTTCAATATCATGTTTATAAAAAAAAATATCTTTCGCTTCAAAATAAGTTTCAGTTTCAGCGATGACCTCCTCATTTGAGCCAAATCTTTTTTCCTGGAACATTTTTTTTAAATCAGCAAAGAACCAGTAGTCACTGGGGGCGAAATCTGGCGAGTATGGGGGCTGGGGAAGCAGATCAAAGCCCAATTCGTTCAATTTTGCCATTGTTTTCATCGACTTGTGGCAGGGTGCATTGTCTTGGTGAAAAAATATTTTTTTCTCTGCATGTGCGGTCGTTTTTTTGCGATTTCCTCCTTCAAACGTACCAGTAAGTCAATATAATAATCACTGTTGATTTTTTTTATTTTTTTCGAGGTAGTCAATGACAATCCCAAAAAACTGACGCCATGACTTTGTCAGCTGACTGCTGCGTTTTCGGACGGCTTTCGCCAGCTGTGCGCCACTCAGATGACTGCCGCTGCGCCTCTGAAGTGTAGTGATGTATCAATGTTTCATCCATGGTCACGTAACGACGCAAGAAATCTTTTTTGTTGCGTGTAAATAGCGATAAACAGCTTTCTGAATCATCGACACGTTGCTGTTTTTGTTCCATCGAAAGCAATTACGGCACCCACTTGGAAAAAACCTTTTTCGTGCTCAATTTTTTATGAAGGATAGTAAATACACTTCCATATGATATCTGTGTCATCTCAGCAATCTCACGGAGCTTCACTTTACGATCTTTCATTATAATTTTTGTAACTTCACTCATATTTTCCGGTAATTTCCAGCTTCCACAGGTCTACCCGAGCGTTTCGCGTCATTTGTGTCGGTACGACCACGTTTAAACTCGGCAAACCACCAACATTGCTTTTGATGGACAAGAGTCCGGGTAACATTTTTCAATCCATTGTTTCGCTTGCATGGTCTTTTTACCCATTAAAAAACATTTTTTTATCAGAACACAAAACTCGGTTTTTTCCATTTTTTAAACAAACTACAAAACGAATTTACTCTAACCTCGATAACTCAGCTGGTCCGACCGACTTAAAATTTTGACACGTTTCAAACAAAGGTTAGTACTCTAGAAAGACGTGGTTACTGGGTTACTACGATCGCCATCTCTGGGTTAGTCTCGGGACTTATTGATCCATGTATTTTACATTGATAGACGCAGATGGAAGTAACAAATGAGTTTTAAAAAATAATTTATTAATAATTATTATGAATTATGTAAGTCCAAATATACATATTTGAAAGTACTAAAATATGTAAAAAAAATTAAACATATTGTATATAAAATTTATTCACGTCTCTTGAATTTATACGTTTCTTTGGAGTTCCTTTAAAGGTAACAAGGGAGAGGAGTCAAAGAATCCGTACTGGGATTCAACAGTATTGCTTGCATTATTGCCGGTATTCAACACGTACCTCATATTTGTGTGTGCTTTTGCTTTAAATAAATAAAAGAAATCTTTTTTAAAAGAAATCAATTAGCTTTATGCTGTATTCCACACACAGCACGGTAGGCAGAGGGAACCTACTGTTAAGACATTCCGTCCCCCAATTCTGGAAGTATTGCGAGTTGAGTGGCAGAACTCAACGCTCCGCTTTGCTTTGACACCATAGCGAAGAAAATTTAAACATAAACGTAAATATAAATATATCACTTCTTCGAGCCCACAACCGTCGCGTTACAGTAACACCCTTATGTCGCTGCTTCAATATATTTTTTCATCGACGGCCCGACGGCCTCAATATATCATATATTTTTATTGTATAAAATAAATATAAATGCTTTTTGTGTATAGCTAGGTTTGTTTTCGTATAAGTCGAAGCGAAAATATCAGTGGATGAAGCGAGTGAAGTAAGTGGCGAAACACACTTTAAAAAAAAATATTATAATACGCGTTCTTTTTAAAGTCAAAACATATAACAAAATAGGTATTTATTCAATAAAATTATATTCCCCTTAAAAATATTTTAGTTAAAGTATATTTAAAAATGCAGCTCCTGAATGATGTGAATTTAATTATATTTTTTGTTTCATCAGTCGAAATGTAGCACTTTGTAAGGATGTTTATAATTCATCAAAAGTTTGTGTTTACTATGAAATATAGAATACGTTGAACACTCGAATGAATATCTAACATATTGTTGGCTGTACAGATACAATATTGGTTGATAAAATCAAAGACTTCTAAATCTAAATCTGAACTAAAAGTAGAAGGGATTTTTTTTCTTCTAGAATAATTATTTAAAAAGATGCATTTTTTGGCTTCATACTCTATCCCGCAAATAGCAGAGTAAGCAGAGTAAACCCAGTATTAAAATATTCCGTCACGTATGTCACTCGAAGAAGAACGTCATTTCCAGTATAAAGTAGTAAGGGATTAATAAAATTTTCATACATTCTGCCCGTTACTAGAATTCATAGAGGAACAGACACTTTCACAGTGATTATTTATTTAATAACATCGTAAAATAACTAAATTGATGAGAATTATATATTCTTAGTGATTTAAAGTCAAAAAATTAGTGATTTAAAGTCAGAAATGCAACATGTTTTCACACTGATTTATATTCAGATAGAGAGTTAAATACAGGAGGAGCTAAAAGAAGACTTAAGAGGAAGTTCAAAGTATTCTTCTTATAACTGGAGAAATAGATTAACAAAATCACATCTGCTCTAGAAATAGACTTTTTTGTTTACCTATCAAATTTTAATATAAAATATCGCCACATACTCAATGAAATTAATATGGGTAAACATAGTGCCCAGAGTCAGGTTGTAGGGCATTATGCTAGTTTTCAATTAACGTAAAATGTAATACACGGCAGGCTTGAATCAGCTTGTAGAGTGGAGCCCCGGGCGGATGGTTTGGTATATCATACTCAAATATTCGTTTACTCCGTTATCGTACAACGTTGATTTAATTTTGTATTTTCAATATTTATTTGGAAGAATTTTCTTATAAGATTGTTTTTATTTAATTAAAGAAATGCAAAAAAAAAAAACAGTAATATACCTACTTTTTCGTCCCGCCTTACTTAAGTAACTAGAGCAGGCCCAGTGTTTAGACATTTCGTTCACAAATGTCTCCCAAATTTTGAGGCTTTGCGTGATAAGTGGCGGAAATCAATACCACGATCAGCCAACCGAAGGTGGTGTAAAATAAATAATTTTTAACAAAAAAGAAAACCGACTTCTAATGAACTAAAAAGTAACAAAACAATTTTACAAAGATTTTATAGTTTTGAGGTCGGTGCCAAGTAAAACTAACAGGCTTAGTAATTTGATATTGAGGTAAGGTCGTTGTAGCATTAGCGCTGACAATAGTCGGGATCGATCCCATAGTCATAGTGTTTATACATGATGTATTAAGAGTCCATCCCACTGCGCAACACTGGCTCACTCGTGTTATCAAAAGTTTAAGCACATGTGGGTTTGTTGCACTAATAACGCATATTTTGCTATTAACAAAGCCATTGAGCCAGAAGTGAGCTACGGCCGAAAATTGGAGTAAGCGCTCTTAAAGTTGCGACCACCGACTCAGAATTTCGGAGGTAATTTTTAATCATTTCTTAACATTGCTGGTTTGTGAACTTCACCATAATGAAAATGTTGACTTTATCTAACGTTTTTACATTGACAGTTTATTAAAAAAGTTTAAAATTGCGGTCATATTAAGATACAAAATTGTTATGGGACATAACAATAATAAAAAACCCTTTATATATAATAAAACTGTAAAAATATTTTGTCTGTACATTTAGTATTTTGACTTTTTATTATTATCCTATAGTATTTTGATTTTGAAATGGATAGAGGCACACATAAAAAGAATAATAGAAAGCAAAAATATATATTTTTTAATTTCTCGTCTGTCTGTCTGTCTATATGTATGGTGCTTATCTTCGAAAGTACTGAACTGGTTTACTTCAAACTTTTATCAGTTGCTTTGTTTTAACTCAACTTATCAGCTAAAGATTGTTTCATCCAAATCAGTTCATTATAAAAAAGTTGTCGACATTTGAATGAATTTAAGGCATTAGTTTGCCTACAAATATATTGCAATCCATAAGCTTATACTTATAATAAATATGTATCTACTTGTGATAAATCTGTATTTTTAACCGACTTTCAAAACAAGGAGGAGGTTCTCAATTTAATATTTTGGATTCGATATTTGATTTATTTATTATGTAATTATTTTGAATTCGATTTCGATATTGGATTATTCGATTCGATTTGGGTAATTTTTGTAATATGCAATCATTACAGTTATTTTACAAAGAATATGATAAATCCTTACCCAAAACAATAATTTAACATTGAAGACTGTTTCTGATCGAGGTAATTAAATTATTCATTGATATCAACACGTGACTCTCAGTCAATTCTGTTTATTTAAAGAATAATCATGTAGTTCAAGCGGGCGAAACCTCTGGCATGCCGCTAGTAAAATATAAAAATTGTATAATCAATTAATCTAATTTGAAGTTGTTCAATTTATACTTATATCTTTCGCTTTATTAATCAAAAGTAAAGATATAGAAAATAAGTCCTCACGTCTCGGAAGTTACAATTTAATTGAATGTTTTCAAGTTTTAATTGAAAATCGTTTGATTTATCTTCTTTTAATTATTTCTCAAATCGTTACGTCGAGTGCGGAAGTAAAGGGTTTTTAAGACATTCAAAGTTAATTGGACCAGTACTCAAAATACATTTATTATATTTGAAGTCGTCGTGGAATAGTGTTGACTGTTAATGCGATGTTAGTGGGATCGATTTCGAACTTTGAGGAATGAATTGACATCATTTCCTTGCTCTTTCGAGACAAATCGGGGCGTTGAGTTCCGACACACTACACGCAGTGGAGTCATGCCACTGACTTTTCTGTACGTATGCAAGGAATAAAGAAGCATGAAGTTGAAAAACAAGTTTTGTATCGGATCTGAATTAAAATAATTATAATCTTCTTATAAATTCTTCGCTCTACTCAAAAATTGTTCGTACGTATTGTACACTAAAAAAAATTCAGCGGAAAGTGGTGAACAGTGTATTAACACTTTTAAATTCTATCTGCCTTCCCAGCTATATGCGGGAAGCTAAAATAGAACTGACTGCTGACTAGAAAAAGAAGAAACGTCTTCCTTTTTCTAGTCAATGTAACATAGGTACATATAATATACTGGTTCCCCAAGCAACAGGGATTACCAGATATCAGGCAACAGAAATCTTTTCCTAAATCCCCGCCCGTCGCCCAAATATTTATGCCATATGAACTGAGAGACAGGCAGGAGTTTATTTATATTACCTTTTTTTATATATATTGAGTGATTCATATATATGTGAGTCCGTCGTCGTATTGGGTTTGGTTCCCCCTTTAGGAGAATGACTTAACTTCACAAGTCAAAGCATGATGTTAAATTCTCCTACTCAATACGCAGTCTGGAAAACTGGGCGGAAAGCGGCGATCGCAGTGTCTTTCCTCTGCCTAACCTGCTGCAAGCGGGATACGCCGTGAAGCTAAATATATCAATAAATTCCCATATATATGATATTTAATAAACTTATTATAATAAGTTTATTATTTTATATATACTTCAAAATACATAGTAAAAGCACATTGGCCAGCTTAAAGTTAGATAAGCCGGTATTACCATCCCTTATACTTCGCCGCATTCATATAAAAGCGTAAACCCTTCCGTTATTCTATTGACTTGTGGCCAAAATCCTTTTGGGTATTATGTCACGACTACTTGTTATTCCCGACTATGTTTGTAAAAATAAAGGATTCTTATACTTATGTTTCGTTGTCATTTTGTTATTACTAACAAAATTAATTAAAATGTTTTCTAGTATGAGACACTCCGTTACCCATTTTTTCCGCCAAATTGCGTGTTGAGTGGTGGTACTTTATCTTTACCTTATATTATAATACCTTACCTTTGCTTCGACACATGGATGGTTCCGTTCAAAATACGAAAATGTTTTATTACAATTGTTTAACAGTATTTTTCAAAAATTAGCATACCACAATTTAGTAGCGGTTTTTGTATGGCACCCGAAGATATTTAGAACAAGGTGCACTTATTACTTACTATACAGATATAAATATTATATCATAATATATGATTAAATCATTACAATAATAACATGAATCGTTATTTGATTTTTTTTAGATTATCTTTGATTAATGTTTATTTTATTTATGTAAACTGTTTTCCTGTCCCCGGTCTGGTAAAAAAAACGAGGCGTTGGGATTATTTTCTTTTTATTAGCTTCACGCTCTATCACAAAGTGGGCAGAGGGAATCCAGCGATAAGACACTCCATTTCCCGATTTCCGCCAAAATCTCGAGACATTGTGTGTTGAGTGGCAGAACTCAATGCCGCCCTTTGCCTGGTTAACGTTACCGGTGAAATAAAAATATTAGATAAATCATTCATTAAATTTTTTATCTCTTCTTTTACGAAATACGGCACCATGTGGCACCTTAATTAATATAAGACTTAAGTTATAATTATTCCAATAAATGGGACCAAATTATTTATTTTTTAAAAAAATCAAATATCTTTGTATATATTTTTTATTTTCGCACAGGTGGAACCCGGTAACCTAGTTTAATACTCGATCGATGCCTCCGTTTCCTACTTTCCTCCGAATTCTCGAGTATATATTGAACAAAAATCAACGCCGCGCTTTGCCTGCGCGGTAATGAAAATATTAAATATTTTATTCCTCTGATCATGTAGGTAGTGGTGAGTATGAGTAGAAGTAAGAGTTGGTAGGAGTAGAGTAGGAGTAGAGACGAGTAGAGGTAGAGTAGTGGAGTGGAGGATTCCTGGGCAGCTGTCGTGGCCGCTGGTCGCCTAAGCTGATCCTCCCTTGGCTCACCAAGGGTCTCACCTGGCTGGGCCGCCCCCTCAGCACCAGCTCATCCTTCACTCCCCGATATTACCACAGGAAATATAACTCCACTCCAACGCCGCGTGCATAGTCATGCACGCCGATAGATCCTTACGGTTGAAGAGCACATAGTTAAGCAACGTCGGGCGCGGTCAGTACTTGGATGGGTTACCGCCTGGGAACACCGCATGCCGTTGGCTTTCTTTTACTCTTTCTATTTTATTTATTTGTCCCACTAACGTCATGCAATATTTGACTAGAATACTTTTCGGAAAATTTAACTTCTACATATAAGACAGACTAGATTTCTACATATAAGACATTTTTTTATTTCCTTTATATTAATATAAAAATAATACTTTATGTTATTTTCTTATTATCATTGTTTGACGCAATCAAATTAATATCGAACATCTTGTCTCTACTGTGCAATTGTACTAATTGGGCCAATTTTAATTTACACTTAAGTTGATAAGCATTTTACTATAAAATATAATATCTTTTACAATTAGTGGAATTTTCCAGAATATTTAACTTACTAATTGACAAAAGCCTCGCTTAAACTACTGGTCTAGATAGGAAATTATTTTTTTAAATCGTCTTGCACTGGGATATCGTATGCCTGTGAACGCATTATTGTGATCTCTCCAACGCTAAGAACTACTCGGTCATAGCTAAAATGTCCGCCAAAAATATTCTTGTCAAAAATTTAAGACTGTTTTTATTAAAGCTAAGATTTAAAAAAATATTTATCTCCAAATATTTTATATAATTATTAAAATAGGAATCATTATATATCCGAGGCTTTACGACTCTCTCCTACTATGACAACGTCACACTTGAGTGAAAAGTAGATAGAAATATAAGTAGTCATTTCAAAAATTAAGAAAAACTTTTAAAGGAAAGCACTCCATCCAGGTACCCAAATAAACTCCAACTGCATGCTGTAAATTTGTAAAACATAAAGCGCAAAGCAAAAAAGCCAACGGCACGCGGTGTTCCCAGGCGGTCACCCATCCAAGTACTGACCGCGCCCGACGTTGCTTAACTTCGGTGATCGGACGAGAACCGGTGTGTTCAACGTGGTATGGACGTTGGCGAATGCTAATGTTAAAGAATTAAATATTATCTGACAACGCTTCACAAAAGCAGTAGCTTCAAAAAGACAAATATAGTTCATTAAGACAAATAATAGCTCTGGTAACAATAGCTCTAGTAACGAGGCAACTCAAGGCGTTGAGTTCCGCCACTCAACACGCAATTCCCTCAGAATTCTGAGTGGGCAGCGGAGTGTCTTAACACTAGGCTCCCTCTCCGCACCAGCGGAATACACCGTGAAGCTGTTAAATACTAACAATTCCTACCGTATTTTAATAGTTAATTAGATACTTTACTTTAGATCCATAATAAGAAGTTTATCATGATTACAGCAAGTCTATATAACACAGCATCCCTAATAACCATCTAAGGAAGATATCATTAGGGAATGGGCGCCTTTATGCGCGATGTGTATCTTAATGTCTACATCTTGGAGATCTCGCTGATACGTTATACTTATGTTATAACTTTGTTAAGGGCTAATGGTAATAAAAGTATATTGTTTTTAACATTATTTTTGTTTTTTATGAGGAAGCATAGGTTGGTATTTCCTATTGGGACGGTGGTAGTGGTAGTGGTAGGCCATGGGTAGTTTCAAATTTATAAAAGAGCGGCAAGATCGTTTTTTTTTAAATGTTTTTTATATTTTTATTTTTTTGCTCTAAAACGAATCAAAACGCGGCATGGAGCTATTAATATGTAATTTATATATAAAATTAAAAATTAAAATAAAGTCAGCTTCACGCTGTTTCTCACACAGCAGGGTAGGCAGAGGGAAACTAGTGTTAAGACGCTCCATTCCACACTTTCTGCCGAATTCTAGAGACATTGCGTGTTGATTGGTAAAACTCGGCGCCGCGCTTTGTCTCGGCACCAGAGCGAAGAAATGGAAATATAAACGTAAATAAATATTTCACTTCCTCGAGTGGGTCGAACCTACAATCGTCTCATTACAGTCACAGCCTTGTGCCGCTGCGTCACAACGACCTTATTAAATATTACAATTAACATTATTAACAGAAAAGGCGCCTTCCATGGTTAAATCAAATTGTAAATCGTCATTTGCATTACAAGGGTTTCAGTTCGCAGTGGAGCTGCATTTAGACATGATTCGCCACTACCCTGCATTTGCATGCTAAGAGCTTTCATTACTGTAATACCTAGACTATGTGCTTATCTATTCTAACTTCTAATGATATAATTGTTTAAGTAGTTCTTACTGCTAGCTTGTTGCTGTTTCAACTTCGACCAATTTCATTTTGGAATTTTGAAATTTTAAACGTCTTAATACTTTATGTTTATTATTTTTCACCAGCTATATAAAGTCCTATGTCTGGTATGGTGTGGTCAGTGGATGTAAGTGCAACAGATTGTTGGTTCGATTTCCACTCGAGAAAATTAAATAATAACTGCAAATGCGACAATTATGGGCTCGATGTCCGCTCGAGGGAATTAATGCATTGAGTTACGCCACAGCAATGATATCTTGAAATGGGGGATCTGGATACAAACACATACACATTAGGTTTTTTCTGCCAGCTTTAAGCGAGATACAGCGTGAAGTTAAAAAAAATTGTATAATCCACCTTGACTCTCTAATTTACCTTCATCTATTCCTTATACGTATGTAATTTGTATTTCCTTATATTACTTCAGTAACTAGAAGTCTGACTGCTAATGAGAACTAGGTACATTAAGCTAAATTAAAATGTCATGTACACGCTGTAACGCTACATCACCCGGGAAATGAACTACTTACATTTATTCGTGTCTCGACGAACATAATGCTTAATTTCCTGCTCAACAGTGTACTCGTATATGACGATCTTTTAATGTATCTTGATTTGAATATATTTAAAACTGCATTGGGAGTAAGAATAAATGTTATATAGAGGAACTTTATAAGTACCTTTATATAACAAATAAATAAATATATCAGCTTACAGCAGGATAGGCGAAGGGAACCTACTCGATAAGAAAATCCGTTCCCCACTCTTTGCCGAATTCTAGAGGTATTGTATGTTGAGTGGTGGAACTCAACGCCGCTCTTTACCTCGACACCAGAGCAAAGAAAGGAAAATATAAAAGTAAATAAATATTTCATAAGCTTATTGAGTGGCGGAATTCAACGCCGGGTTTTTGCCTCGATACCAGAGCAAAGAAACGGAAATATACATTTGAGTAAATATTTCGTTTTCTCGAGTGGGGGTTCGACCCACAACCAGCGCGTTACAGTCGCACTCTTGTGCCGCTGCGCCACGACGTCCTCAATGTTATATAAGTAGTATCGTACCCCCAATATGTAAATGTCTTATTAACTTACCATGATAGCATGGGTTGACAAGTGATACTGTGTAATTCATTCTATGAAGTGATTCAAACGTCATATGCAGGCGATATACTACAGTTTTGAATTGTTACATTGAATTAATGTAACTATTTATGTATGCGCGTATTTTCTGTATAGGGATAGGGAATCTATTTCTATTTCTTTTTTTAGCTTCACTCTATATTCCGCTCATAGAAGGGTAACAAGGGCGAACCTGGGAAGTGTTTCGACACTTCACATTACAAGCCACTTCCGCTCCCCATTTTTCGACGAATTCTGAAGGAATTGCGCGTTGAGTGGCAAAGCTCAACGCCGCGTTGTACCTCGTTACCAGAGCGAGAAAATGAAAATATTAAATAATAAATTTCTTCAAGTGGAAATTGAACACATAACCAGTAGCGCTTACAGTCAGACGGTTGTACCCCTTCTCAATGACGCGTCATAAATATATTTAAGAAAAAAGAAGAAAAGGATAAAAATGTATAGAGTTAAGCTCATTTGAATTTTGTGCTGGTTTATAAACCATGCATGCATTTGATTATTGTAATATTGATTATTGTATTAAATCCGCAAAAAACTAAATTGTTACATATTCACTCACCAAACCTTAAGGTGGGTAGTGACATGAATTGTAATCTTATAGCTCACTCTCACTGCAGCTTGCACAACCCCAGGAGCTACTGTGGTTGTCCTTCAATTGAAGTAGTTCTATCCCATAAGTATTTAGGATTAACAATTGATCACAACTTTAATTGGCATAAACAAATTAATTATGTATGTGATAGACTAAGATCATTTTTGGCAAATATTTTTATTATAAAGAATAGATTAACGT
>DWGR01001092.1:0-17609 GCA_018247715.1 Heliconius burneyi
TATTTTGCAGTAACTGAATGACTCATTAACCTGGTTTTGTTTTTAAAGAGTGCTTCAAACAGCGTAGTAATACAAAAGATGTATATACAAAGCGAACACATAGAATAAAACATTTACACTTATAGTTAGTTGCTTTTAATTATTTTTCTGCATTACTATACAGTCTAGAGTGAAAACACACTAGATTGTTATTCTTATTGACCGATATCGAGGTCCAGCGACCTATGAGTACTTTGCTTCTGAGAGTTCATCGGCACTGCGCACGTCGCTCAGTAATTTTTAATATGTCGATACGTTTCAATGTGTCTTCAAATATTTTTAGAGTGAAATCTCTATTTGGCACAAATAATCTAGTTCAATATTAAATCTTTATTATTCCCCTTTTTTTAGCTTCACTTCATTAGTAGATAGAAGAACCTCGTGTTAAGACACTCCGTTTCCCACTTTCTGCCGAGTTCTGAAGGCATTGCATGTTGAGTGGCAGAACTCAACGCCGCGAAATACAAATGTAAATAAAGATTTCACTTCTTCGGGTGGGGATCGAATCCACAACTAGTCGTTTGTACAGTCACACCTTGTTCCTCTGCACCAAAACTGGCCTCAAAATGAAATGTATTAATATAATTCAATAGGAAATCTAAAACATTCACGCTGTATCCCACACATAGCAACCCTGCTATGTGGGAATCTAGGGAGACAGAGGGAATCTAGTGTTGAGACACTCCGTTCCCCACTTTATGCCGAGTTCTGAAGGCATTGCGTGTTGAGTGGCAGAACTCAATGCCGCGCTTTGCCTTGAAACCAGAGCCAAGAAAATGGAAATTCAAACGTAAATAAATATTTCACTTCTTCGAGTGGGGATCGAAACCACAACCAGTCGATTTTGCAACGCACGAAATCACACCCTTGTGCCGCTGCGCCACGACGGGATCATTATTCCCTTTATTTTTAGTAATTCATCAGAATAAAACATTTTAAATATCAATTAAGCTCTTTCAGTTATTTGGCTGGATTTAATAACAAACATTGACAAGCATAAAACGTTTAATAAGTTATATCCAAACTTTTATAATATTATAACATATAATAATATAGTATTGTTTTTTTCAATATGAGCGCGGTGGGCGTTGAGTTCTGCCACTCAACAAGCAATACCTCTAGAATACGTCAGAAAGTGGGGAACGGAGTGTCTTAACACTAGGTTCCTTCTGCCTACCCTGTTATTTGCAGGATACAGCGTGAAACTGATTTAATTTTAAAAAAATTGTTACATATTCATCCTTCATCAAACGGTAAGTTATCATTAAGATAACTCATTGTTATTATACTAATATATATAACCGAACCGAATCCACTAAACACAAACCACCTGCTCTCACCCCGCCAACAGTATCCAATATACTAAAAAGGCAAGAATGAATAGAACGCTAAAGCAAACATCGAAGTATATTGCCATAATCTTACCATTATTCGTGATGCACCACTCATATAGATACGCTGTTTCAGAAATATATTTCAGGTCATGTTCTAATTACCGTATAAGAGAGTTGGCAGTTACTCTGCAACTAATAAACAGAGAATTAGGTCAAATTCTGTAATTTTGTACAACTTCACCTTACGTTAATAGAAGCTAATTGCTTGAAATAAAATTTGGTCATATGTACGTATTTATATTTGTTGGAAATGTATCTGGGTAAGCAGAGGAAGTTTAGAATTAAAATACTCTATTTACCACCAAGTGCAACCAACCACACAAAAACAAGTGTTGAGACAGTCCGTTCCTATAAAAATACTCCGTTCACTACTTTCCACCGAATTCTGGAAGCATTGTGTGGCGGAAGCCAAAGCCACGTTTTAATTCGTTTTCAGAACGAACAAACGAAAATATTAATATACATAATATATGTATAATTATATGTCATTATCCATCATATATGCTCATACAACCAGAGGCCCAGAGGCCCAGAACCAGGTTAATTATCTCCAATTCATGAAATTGTTTAACAATAAAAAGATAATAAAATCTCGCGTTCATATCATACGTACCGTCTACGAGGCTAATGAATATCGTTTAGCTTTGACAGATGTAATCCCTCAACCTTTGTGTTGCCCACACGAATTATTCATCTATCTTCATATTTTTATCATGTTCCTTTGAAATAATTTCCGTTTGTCTGAAATTTTATTTAATTTTTAGGGTTCCGTCCCTCAAAATGTAACTTTTCACTTTGATGTCCGTCTGTTCGTCTGTCAAGAACGGATATCTCGAGATAGCATGGAGGTACGAAGCTGAACTCATTCAGGTCTACGGTCTCTTACACCACAGAAGCTTCTAAGTCAACGCAATCAAAAGATACGAGCATCTACGCATCGATTTTCCTGCATGTTGTGAAGTTGGCTGCGTAATCAAAGCTTATAGGGACTTTCACGTGGACCTATAGTTATGAAATTTGAGATTAGAGAGAGCTGATGAGAGAAATGAGAGCTCACAATACTAATAAAGGAAAGAATCCAAAAATTTGAACTTAAGTTTGTAAACTTTTATATATTGCTTCCCGTTGACCTACAATCCTGAATTGGTACAGAAGTCTTGGTGTGAGAGCCGACTCGCACTTAACCAACTTTTATTTCATGAGTATTTATTAGGGATAGGCCCTTTTTTATTAAACACATCATCTGTCATCATCGTTTAATATAGGGAAAACTATTGTATTTTATTTTACCATTGAAGTAGTAATTTTTATATGACGTCAAAGTTGCGATATAACATTTAATTACATATAAAAAAGGTGAAGGTAAAAAGAAAACTTTTACCTCAATAACCCGCTTGAGATTTCCTTCAATAATTTTCAATATTTAATAATATTTATATTTTAAAAGAGACATATTTATTATTCTAAGTATTTTCCTAATAAAAAATAAATTACCATCTCATTTTCTATTTCTAAAAGTGGCGCGTTCACTTTTTGTCCCGCTTGTCAATTGCAAGACCCAAGAAAACGAGCTTGTGGTGCGAGGTTGTTCCACCAGACAGTGATCTTAATTCAAAATCAAAGAACGGAATCTTGGCATAGCTCTTATTAAATATAACCTACATGATTTTATTTATAATTTGTTTGTCCTTTTTTTAGGGTTACGTACTTCAAAAGCAAAAAACGGAACACTTATAGGACCTCTTTGTTTTTCGTCTGTCAAGAGAATTTATTGCGAGATCATGTGAATGTATAAATCTGAAATGAATATGAAATATTTAACCCTATGGTGCCTCTCAGCACTAAAAAATTAACACAATTAAAAAATGCGAGCGTTTTTGCATCGTTTTTATATTCAAAACGTTTAGGGTATCTCCTGTTGAACTAAAACTGTAGTACCAGTAATGAAAATTTATAGATATTTCATAGAAAACAATCATTACAAATTTATAACTGTACTTCATTTCAAACAAAATAAGTGCATACGTCCACAAACGTAAGCTTGTCAATTTTGATCATTTGTACTTTCCGTTGACATACAATCTTGAAATTAATACGGAACCCTTAGTATGCGAGCCCAACAGACATTTAATTCAATTGAATTTTATTCAATTGAAGAAAAATTACTGAGATAATTTTATTAGATAACAAAACATAAAATTATTAAAAAAAAAACAGTAGCTACGAATCAAGATTGCATCGGACAGAACTGTAAATTTTGTATTAGGCCAATTCTATATTAATAGCAGCAAAACACGCGATCGTACTCAGTAATACAAACTATTTACAAAGAAGTGGGTCAACGATCTTTACATGTTTCCTAAAGTTTTAAACAACTTTTAATTTTATGGTTTAAATAAATTTTCTTTTAATTTTCACATTCATGAATTAGTTAAATAGGCTTTTAGGTAAGGTTAATTCATATCAGTACATACAGGGATAAACTTTTTTATTAATTTTATTTAAAAAAACAATTGGACAAGATGTAAGTAAAAATTGTGAAATTTGCACGATATAACTGTTAGCCTAAAATCTTTTTCGTTTATTTAAACGGACTAATGTCTGAAGTTTTGAAGAGTTTCGAATTTGAAGGTTCTAATTTGAGATTGACACTATCATCGAGAGAGCTGTAGGAGCTGGAGTTGTACCATAAGAATAATGCTAAGCTTTAAGCAATAAGCAATTGTGAAGTATTCACAAGCAATACATACAACAAAATATATCGTCAGCCAAAAAAGAGAATATTTTTTTAGCTTCACGCTGTATCCCGCACACGGCAGGGTAGACAGAGGGAACCTAGTGTTAGGACACTCCGTTCCCCACTTTCTGCCGAATTCTGGAGGCATTGCGTGTTGCGTGGTAGAACTCAACGTCGCGCTTCGGATCGACACTAGAGCGAAGAAATGGAAATATAAACGTAGATAAATATTTCACTTCTTCTAGTGGGAATCGAACCCACAACCGTTGCGTTACAGTCAGACATTGTGCCGCTGCGCCACGACGGCTCCAAATATATAATACAAAATATATCGTCAGGTAAAAAAATAATATCAAAGGTAAAAACCTTTTTAGCAAAATAATATCTATAATTCTAATCAAAACAAACGCTAAGTTGTTAATGCACAGTAACAATACATTATAAGAAATGAACTCTCGTATGCATACCCTGTTTGTTAAACGACTGAAAAGGGTATATAAAAAGCTTATAAATGAAGAACCTCGTTAAAGGGGTTCCGTAATTTCCTTACTCACACATTGCAATGAAGGTAATAGGGACTGTTATAGAAAATGCAGCCTTGCCCCTTTTCGCCAAGTTTATTTAGCTTAACATACTTTTTTTTTATGAAAACCTTGTTAAGTAACTAATTATGCATAAGTTACATATGTATGTATGTATTTTTTTCAGTTTCATGCTATACTCCGCATATAGCGAAAAAGGTAAAAGTAATGTTAAGACACTCAGTTTCCAACTTTCCATTGAATTTTCCAGACAATGCTTGTTGCGTGGCGGAACTCAACTATTTTTATTGTTACCAGAGCGAAGACATTATATTTTAATTTTTAATATTTTTTATTTTTAATAAATAATCATTCTCTTTCTCGAATGGTGGGAATTGAACTCTCAACCATCGTGTTTACAGACACACTCTTGTGCCGCTGCGCCACGACAAAGCTGCGACCTCTTATTATACACATGATATTTTTCATATAGTTTATGGTCTATCGTGTAAGCTTTCAATACTTAACAATAAATAAATATTAAAAAAATCCCAACAATATCTTTTATCCATATGTAATTTAGATTTAGCTGTAACAGATAATACTTTATAAGAAATTAAAGATACTTTAATTAATTATCCGCAGTAATTAAAATAGAGCTGGGTTTTGTTAATTAGAGTAGAGTAGAAAAGTAAATTTTAAATTCTCCTCGTATTACCGAGTCCCTAGATATTCAAATAAACGCCTATTTAGATAAAATATATATTTGGTTGGGCGCTTGAATTGTTATTAACCTCCTTACGTAAGAAAATTCACGAATTCAATAACAGAAAACGACTGAGTACATTATGTTTTCCATGCTCGCGCACTTCTCATACATATAGGTGTATAACACAATTGAATGATTACATAAAATATGTATATGTAACCGGCAATCAGTAGAGGTAGGTATTCTATACAATACCTACCTTAGACGTATAGGTATGAAATATATTTTTTTAGCTTCACGCTGTATCCCGCACATAGCAGGTAAGACAGAGGGAACCTAGTGTTGAGACACACCGTTCTCCACTTTCTGCCGAGTTCTGGAGGCATTGCGTGTTGAAGGCAGAAAACAACGCGGCGCTTTGCGTCGACACCAGAGCGGAGAAATAGAAATAAAGGTGAATAAATATTTAACTTCTGCGAGTGGTGATCGAACCCACAACCAGTCGATTTTGCAGGGCAAATTACACCCTTGTGCCGCTGCGCCACGACGGCCTCTATTTATTTATTAATATTATTTATTTGCTTTGAAAATAACCTAATTCTTTAAAATAACAGTTACAGCAAGTGAACAGCCAGTAATATATGTATATAACGAGACCAGTAAATATGTCTTAACATACCTCGTTAATAATTTTCTACATCAAGAAAAATTAGCGTATCGGGATTAGAACCTGTACACCGTGACAATTTCGCTAAATATTATTGCTACGAATAATCATTTGGCAAGAAATAATGCTATGTTATTATAATTTGCATCTAAGAGGAAATTGATTTTCAAGTTTTCTATTTACGTGGCTTAAATATTCTTTATAATAAGCTATTCGCGTACATAACAATGAATTATAAGGTAACAAGGTGTTCAGCTAATAAAATAATATACTAATAAACTGTATAAAACTATTGTATTAGAAAAGCTTATTTCTATTTTAATACAATAATTATTCTTGCGAACAATTACTACAGGATCATTTCCCCGGCGAATATACGAATATTTTGGTCATGTAAAGTATACTCGTATGTAGACAATTAAAGAGAAACCACTACAAGTTCCAATTAAAACGAGAAGTAAAATAAAAATAAATCTTATCTTATTATAACAAGGATTAATGTGAAAAGTAATTTCGTAAAAACAATAAAAATATATACCAATTATTTTATCATAAAGTTAATTAACAGAAAATTGTGAGAAATGTGACAAAAAATCGTTTTTTCCTTTAAATTCGAAATGAACTATCATGTTATAAATCATGAATTATATTTATGTACGTATGTTATTTAAAGGCAGACAGACATAGATATATGTATGTAGGATCAAATTCGACACACAAAAACTGACTTATTCAATGACTAGTGGACGCGCGCAGCTTCGCCCGCTTATTACATGTGTTCAATGAAATATTTAAGAATCTGAATTTCAAATTTTATAAGAATCGGCGGCGATTTAATAATTCTTTCATACAATCTTTCAACCCCTATTTCACCCTTTTAGGGTTTACATTTTTCAAAATCCCTTCTTAGTGATGTCCAGATTACGAAACTAAACATCTGTCCAAATTTCACGTTTCTACGCACAGCGATTACGGCTGTGCGCGCGTCTTATCTCAATCAGTCAGGTACATGTCCTTTTATATATGTATTTATTATTTGTAAGCTTCACACTGTATCCCGCGCTTATGCACTAGAAATGTAGTGTTAAGACACTCCGTTCCCAACCACAGACGTTTGTAGTCGCACGCTTGTGCCCCTGCACCACGACTGGCCTTTGATAATATAATAACTGGTTTATATTATAATTCATTTATAAAATGTGTATTTCAAAAGTTTGGTTAGGTTCCGTTAGGGATCCGGTCAAAATTGACAAAGTTTGTTTCTTTTTTTGGTAAAAATTTAATTATATTGTAATAGTTTTTTTATGGTAAAAGGACAAGGCAAACGAGCGTTCGGGTCACCTGAGGGTAAGTGATCCCCGCCGCCCACGACCCCGTGCAACACCAGAGACTAAAAACATTTTCAAAGATTCTCCATTCTTGAATTTTTTTTATCCAACTTCAAAAGAGAGAATGTCCTCATTTTCGACCGATTTAAAAAAAAGGGAGGGTTTCTCAATTCACCGCAATATTTTTTATGTATGTTCCTGTCAATATAACAAAATGTTAGTTTGAATGTCGTTATTGCACCTAATTAAGTGAATTTTTACACAAGACAACCACTACCACTCGTTGACAACCACTATCACTCGTTAACTACTACTTAACGTTAATTTTGAAGTCGGTGTCAAGCTAATGCTGCAACGACCTTACTACAATATCTAATTACTAAGCCTGTTGTTTTTACTTGGCACCGACTGGAAAATTATAAAATCCTTGTATAATTACTTTGTTACTTTTTAGTTCGTTGTTAGAAGTTAGTTTTTCTTCTTGTTAAAAATTATTTTTTTTAACCCAAGTGGACACTCAACCCAAAAACAACGTATTAACAGGCAAACAAAATAATAAAAGAGAATATGCAAAGGTGGCAAAAGAGAATGCATATATTAACTTATATATAACTTCGTAGAAAAAGCATATTGATTCTGTATAATAAGCACAGCAAGCCGCGCAGCCTACATTATTTATTCACAATATTAAAATTAGACCCGGCTCCGTAAGCAGTCTTTTGTATAACTACATATCAGTTTTAGAAACTGTTGTGTTTATCGGATTATCGGATAAAAAATAGATAATTTATAAGAATATAACAATTATAAACATAATATATGAAAAAATATTCGACTTCTTTCCATTATTTTTGTGGAAATCGTTATATTTTATCTTAAATCTTTTATGATCAAAAGACTGTATGAAAGATTAATGATCCTAAAATACATTTTGAATAATTCGGCTCGAAGTCAAAATACAAGTCGAATAGCTTTCAGAAATTACTTAAGCATATAAAATATCTTCTTAAAGATATTTTTCAGTGACTTTCAAAATGGACACTTATATAAACAAAAAAATATTTAATATAATTATAATAGCTTGTATAGCTACGTGCTTGCTTGTACGTTGTATAACCAGCACTGTATGAACTTCACACGATTAGTTCAAATCCGTCGTGGCGCAGCGGCGGCGGTGTAAATGTAACGCGACGGTTGTGGATTCGATCCCCACTTGATGAAGTGAAATATTTATTTACGTTTATTTTTTCATTTCTCCACTATGGAGATTTAAGTGCAATAAAAGAGTATAATTATAGTGTCGAGGCAAAAGCGTAGCGTTGAGCTCTACCACTCAACACGCAATGCCTCAAGAATTTACCAGAAAGTAGGGAACGGAGTATCTTAACAATAAGTTACCTCTGCCTACCCTGCTGTTGACGGGATACAGCTTGAAGCTACTTTATTTTTCTAATTAGTTGAATTGTAACTATCTTTGTATTCCACAATCAAAAAAACAAGATATGAGAGCTCGAACTTAATTTTTGCGGATATAGTTAGATAGTCTATATAATATCATTAATTTAATCGTTATTTGTGTCCTATCGTATCCTACAAATATTATAAGCGTGAAAATTGGTGAGGATGAAAGTTTGTTCCACTTTCAATCAAAAACTACTAGTTGTAGTACCGTAAAGTTTAATGTAAAACTTAATAGTTTTAAATTAAACTTTACGGTAATATAGCTTATTCATCAAAATAACTAGGAATAACGAAGCCGCGTTTAAGCCGCTAGTAAATCATAATTTAAAAAAAAAAACCAAAAACACTTTTTTTGCACTCGGTACTAATCTGTCATGTCATTCTAAGTCAAAATAAATACATTAAAATATATAAAAACCTCTTTCTTTTCCAACTGAAAAGGAAAAGAAGAAAAAAGTATAAAGAGAACATTTTTTAAAAAAACCACATGAGGTACGAACACGATGTTGCCAGTGGAAACTAAAATTTATTAATTAAAAATTTATACATCGCAGACGACTTGGAGTTGGATTTAAAAAGTATGATTTTTTTCTTTTTCAAGCCTTACTATTACAAAATATAGTCATGTTAAATAAATTTTAAAAGTGCAATTCCTCGAGTGTTGTAGGTGAAAAACCAAACATGAAGTGTGCAAATTAAACTGGCGCAATATGCAAATGTGAAGTAAAATATAATTGGGCCGGAAGCTTTCCTTTGTTTTTCTCATCATTATCATGTTACATACTTGCACTTTGCTGAAAAAAAATATTTTCAAATGTTCTTTGTTTCAGATCTTTAACTTTTATTGTTTTAGAAATAGTAGATAAACCAAAAATTTATGGTTGTTTCTAAATAGTTTAGATTGAGATTAATTAGATATAACATTGATTGATATAAGCCAAATATTTAATTTATATAAAAAAATAAATCAAAATAAACCTAGTGTTAAGACACTCCGTTCCCCACAATTTGCCGAAATCTGGAGCCATTGCGTGTTGAGTGGCAGAATACAACGCCTTTTTATACAGTTGCTTAAATCGTTTAAGCGTTGTAAGTGTAAATCTAAATAATTCAAATAAATTTATTTATTACTTTATTGTTGTTCTGTAACTTTATATGTGTAGCCTCTACTGATGTTAAATATTTGACAGTACAGCTTAGGGACACGTTATTTTAGCTGTGAATATTTAGATAAAACATTTTTCAGTTCTAATAATAATAGAAAAGAAATATATGAAATTGCATATTCTTATTTAAGTTAACACAATATGTGTATATATTTGTTTAAAATTCTTTATAGCTTTTTATATTCTTGAATTAATAAATTATAACAAATTTCATAAATTTCATCAATAAAACAAAATTAATTTTAAGTAAAAGGAAGAAGTTTCGCCATTATTCAATTGTAGTATTATATAATATAGAAATGATAACTGAATACTGAACTGATACTGAATAATGGCATAACTAATCTTTTCAGGTTCAAATTTCCAAAATCTACCATAATCTACCAATCAAAATCTACCATTCTTAATTTTACAACACATGTGTTAAACATAGATGAGTACTTGTAATCTTATGCCCAAGAGACACCTCAGGTCGTCGAATTCACAGCGCATGCCTCTCACGTTGCCAAATGAGACATTGGTTAGGACTCTCCGTGCATCGTCTTAACTTTGGAAACAGTGGAAATCACCACTTTTTAAAAAGATATTTTAGGATTAAGAATATTTTCCCAAAATAACTGTAAGCCGGTATTTTTTTTGTTTGAGCTTCACGCTGTATCTCGTATGTAACAGGATAGGCAGAGGAAACCTAGTATTAAGACACTCTGTTCCCCACTTTCAGGCATTGCGTGTTAAGTGGTGAAACCCAACGCCACGCTTTTCCTCAACACCAGAGCGAAGAAACTGGAAATATTAAATATTTAATTTCCTATATTGGGAATTGAAACCCCAACCTGTTGCGCTTACATCCACACTTTTTGCCCCTACGCCACGACTGGCCTCACTTATAAGGTTTTATATGCTTATATTTACTAAACCTCAAACAGTATTATGATTTCAGTTATCTATGTACCTTCTGCTCGTTAAACCATGAAGCTTCCGTGTTTCGTCCTAATCTGATACCTTTAGGAAGCCGTTACATTTCTAATTAACATGTGCTACGCCGTAGCGCTACGAAACATTACCGACACGTATATTTTTCAATTCAATTATAATTTTAAGTGTTAATTAACTTTAAACTGGTATTTTCTCGGGACTTATTTAGGCTATTTACACTTTTAATTTCTTTGTTGCATACTATACGACTGCAAAAATCTTTTAATTTAAACTGTACATATATTAAACATATAAACATAATTTAGAGGCCAGACGTGGACAACTTACAATCTTATGCTTATGGGCATAAGCATAAGATTGTAAGTTGTTGTCATAAGATTGTAAAAAAAAGTTGTGGATTCGATCCTCACTCAAAAAAAAGAAATATGTGGAGAACGGACTGTCTTGACACTAGGTTCCGTCTGCACACCCCGCTATGTGCGAGATACAGCGTGAGGCTGGTTTAATTTTGCAATCCAAAATGAAAAACAGTAATAATGTACATAAAATAAATATTTTTAATCAGTAATACTAACTAAACTCAAATTACAATTGCCCTATAAATCTTCTCTAACTACAAAAACCATGAAACGATGCATTCCTCGACATTAGTGATGTAACGCAGACCGTGGGAGGGGTAAGGGCTTAAGGGCGCTATGGTCGAAATTTTCCCGGAAGGTGAAGGTCAGACCGGTCTTGCGTCATACCTTACGTACCGCATATTTCATAACTTTGTAATTTGCAATGTAAACAAAGACATTTCAGGCATATTTGCGTATTGCCCATTAGAAATCAATATAGAGGGTATTTAACGATTTTTCGCAGTCCTTGAATAGCAAAACTGTACGCGAAACACGCTATAGGAAGTGCTTCAAATACTTCGTGTAACGTTTCTCGGTATCCTTAAATTATGCCTCATTCGTCTGAGAACACCTTCGGCAGTACTTTTGTTACGAGTGCTTTACATTTACAGTTTAAACGCAATAAAGAATAATCTAGTTAACGACGAATCACCTTCGTTCGTGTCTTGTATTATCTTACATTTATACTTGTGATTCTAACTCTTTTTATAATATATGATTATTCAGACTATTTCCAATATTAATTATTATTTTATTAAATCCTATAGAAAACAATCAGCTTCACGCTGTTTCCCACATACAGTAGGAAAGGCAAAGGAAACGACTAATTTGTCGACGCCGAATTTTTCGAGGTATCGTATATTGGGTGACGAAACTCAACGTCGGGGTTTGCCTTGGTGCCAGAGCGAAGTGGGGATCGAACCTACAACCGTCGCGTTACAGTCACACCCTCCCTTACCCTCCTGCACAACGACGATCTCAAAATTTTCATTATTGATAAATATTTTATTAAATAATATTTTTAGCTTAGCAAAAACTAAATGGATGCCCAAAATTACTCCTCATAAGCTTACTGTGAATAATTTAAAATCAGATATCGCTAGCCTCGTAATTATATTATCAAAGCACTTCAAAGTGCATCAAGCCTTAAACCAGTAATAAGCTAATGTACCTTATTTTAATGGTTGGTAGAATATTTTTCCGTAATTAGGTAGGTTCATTGACGATGCAGCAGAGAAGGGAAGTGCTTAAGTATGCTGTGCGAGTTTTCTCTGGGGAAGTTCAAGTGGCAAAGTGCTTGAGGAATTCTAATGAATTCTAGTTGCGTGGACATATTCACCATTTTACAAAGCTAGATATTGATTAAAGGTGTTACGAGACTTTTAGTTAAGCTTTTAAATTATATTTTTATGTTATTAAACTTCTATGTTCTACGATTTTACTAAATACTGTGAAATAAAATGGAATTTTTGTCTCAAAAATATATACAGTAACCAGTTACATAAAAGATTAACTTATTTATACATACAGAATACCCATGAGACTAGTCGTTGCGCATGGACACAAGCGTGCGATTGTAAGAGCGATGGGTTATGAGTCCGATTCGTACTCGAAGAAATAAAATATTGAATATATTTATTTCTTCGCTTTGGTGACGAGGCAAAATATCACCATACTTTAAAAAGAAATGATACTTTAAAGAATAGGGAAACGGAGTGTTTAAGACATACTAGGTTTCCTCAGCCTACAGTGCCAGGAGCAGCATGAAGCAAAAACATGAAAAGAACATTTACTCTAATACCCATTATAACATTTCCCTTGCTTAAGTTTTATGAATACAATAATATTGTATTTATAATAATGCTCCTAACCGATTCCTTCAAAAAATAGGTTAAATATTACAAGAGTTACTCAACACTATAACAGAAGGCTTTAAATATTCAGTCGCATGTATATTATAACTTGTAAGAAGTTATTAACACAGGTTAGCATAGGAAGACGCTAATTTCTCTCGAAGACTCTAAGAAGAAACTTTTTCGTGTTCGCCGAAACCGTTCTTTCAACTTCTTCTTTACTCGTTATGGTAAAAGTATAAATTTGGTGAACTGTAACGCGACCTCTACACTGTGTACCTAATATGGCGTGTAGAGGATGGAAGCATAATTTGTACAGCCCGCTGGGTACCCGCCATTGTTGGCAGCCTTCCATTACCTAACTTGCCCAATATTACAAAAACTTCCTGCAACCCAATGTCGCGATATTAAAGAATAACGCAGAGATTAAAAAATGGTTTATTAAGCAAAACGGTAAAAGGTAAATCTATATTAGATTTTATTTAACTGCTTTATTAGAGTTTATTTATATTTTAAATATATATAAACATCCTATCTTTAGACCCTTAGCCACTGATGGCTTGGGCCCAGGTCCTGCCGTTGGAAATGTGTTTAAAATTTTTAAATATATTTCTTACACTAAATGAAATTTAAAAATGTTATTTTTTTCTCTTAGATAATAAAAATATTACTATTACTTGCACCGGATTTACTTCATTTTTTATGTTATTTAAGTATACATTCATTAGGTTACCTGAAATATGGAACAGAGTTTTTACCTCTGTAAATTATAATAAACAATAATTTTCGAAAATTGTATTGACACACTATATAGTAGTATAGTTGTGGGTTCAATTCCCACTCTATTAAAGACATTGGGTTCCAAGGTTTCATCCTACTCTGCTATGGGCGGGATAGAGCGTAAAACTAAAAAAAACAATTTAATCAACAAGTACTTACAAACATACGATAAATATTAATATAAATAATTATAATATGTGAAATGTATGGTGCGTAATAAAAATACTACTCATTACTGTTAAGGTTATACGACAACAGCTCAACGTGAAAAGTAGGAAAGTTTCACGAAACACGTGAAAAGAGTGACCCTGACCGAGAATGATGTGGAAATAGAAATATGATGACTTATTACGTAACTCTTTAAGTCGCGCGAGTGATTGCAATTTTGCATTTACTTTTGAATGAAGTTTTAGATGGCACTTTTTTAATGAATACGCCCTAATTACGACAGATAATAAATATACTGGAATATATACAATAAATATAGTGGAATATATACATATATACAATAAATATACTGGAATATATACTCATTGGTAAATAATAAGTTGTCCAAAGAAAATTTGATATTTCTAGTGCTTTTTCTTAGTTTCACGTATCTCTTACAAGCAAAATATAGGCAGGAAGACCCTAGGAAAAGTCTGTTTTCCATATTGTGTAAAATTTTTAGAGAAATTCTCATTGAGTGGAGAACGCAACGCCTGTATTTCTAGTGCCAGCAAGAGAAGAAAAATTAAATATCAAATAGCAATTAACAAAATTAATCATCCTGTACAGTCCAACACTATTCCACTGCGATATGATGGCCTTAAAATTTTATATTATCCTATTTTCTTTTTCATATTAGGTAAGGAATCTTTTTTCACTATCTGTTCTCAATGTGACTATTTTTCGTAGAGCTTAATTGCAATAGAACAATACACGTATCATCATTGAACAATTTGTTGTGAGTGTCTAAACAATATAAGATTAATTTAATAATAACAAATTTTTCACACCAGATTTGCGTTACAAAACAAGCAAACACACATACAAGAGCGAGAAATGAAAATATTAAATTTTTCTCGAAATACGAATCGAATCCACAGCCATCGCTTTCACAGTCGCACGATTGTGCCTCTGCGCCACATATACCTACATAGATCATTATTATTAGCATATAGATTGCCTATATGAGAAAATTCGAATGAGCATAACCACTATTTTACCGGCTAATTGATAAGAGAAAGCCTCTGGTACCTAATGTTCACTAAAAGCATTTGATTTAATGGCCTCATTAGCGAGGTAAGCTTGAACGCTAATGGTATTCAAAGAAAAGGTATTTTTAAACAAACTGATCGGGAAATGTAATAAATAGATATATTTGCGTTAGTTTACTCTTTTTTTTAGTACGCACGTACTACACATAGGATACTCCTATCCCTTTAAGACTGCTTCATTCCCTGCTTTCCATCTCCTGGAGGCATTGCGTGTTGAGTAGTGGAACTCATCCTCGCACTGGGCCTCGTTACCAGCAAAGAAATGAAAATGTTAAATATGTATTTCCTTTCCTCGAGTGGGAAAGAACCCACAGTCTGTCACGGTTACGATCGCATGATTGAGCCCCCAGGTCTTGAGATTGGACAAAGAAAACCTTGTGTTAAGAATCTCCGTGGGGATCGAAGTCTCTAACAAAAAAACCAATATATTCTAAAAAAAAATTCAAAGATTTTTACGCGCAAAAAAATATATTATTCTCTTCTTCTATTTGAACCCTTAAAATATTAAACAAAGAAAATTTTGAGACCGTAAGAGTGTTGGGGTAGCCGCGCTTTCTAGTATGCTTTACTCACACTCGTCTTCGCAACTTTATTGCGTAACCACTTTTACGTAGCACCGTTGTAAAACAATAGCGCGATGTGTTTTTCATATAAACCAGATAAGACAAGTGGATATGCTTCTTCATGTTAGGAGTCTAATGTCTGATGTAGTAAAACCAATGCTTAGAATTTCTTTTTGTAGTTTTTTAGTTACGTCTAACGAGGCTTGTTGAACTATTCACGAATATTCTGTGGTTACCATGGTTACAGCTATTTAGACGAATTTACTAAAAAGACCATAAAGTATTACTTACATACCAAATCTGAGTGTCGCCAAAGAAATATAACGTTTTAAATGAGATAATGAGACCAGTCGTCGTGGGCCTTTATTCTGGTGTCGAGCCAGAGTACGGCGTTATGCTCCACCGCTCAAGACGCAATGCCTTCAAAATTTAGGGGAAAGTGGAAAGCAGATTGTCTTAATACTAAGCTCTCTCTGTCTACCCTGGTACGTGAAAAAATAAGAAGTAATGTATTAAAGATCTCCATGTGATAATTGTACTATCTACCCAACAGTTATTTTGCTGGACTATTTACATTTGTATTTGTAATTTTATAAATAAAAGTCTTGAAATTATGCTAGACACTGGCTACAAAAGTTCTTTTATAAGTATTTATGTGAAATTAAGTTTTAAACACGTTGGTTGGGAACCAAATGTAAATTAAACGTAATTGTAGCAGCGCTGTGTTTTCTGTTCTTACTGGATGGTGTCCCCGAGTGCATTTTACTTGTTTATTTGCATATTGCAGCAGTAAAATACAAACTTAAATAAGTGTCTTGTTTAAGTTGAATCTCTCTTTGAATTTATACTATTTACTCCAATACATGTGTCTGCTAATTGAAATGTACAAATTTATTATATTTTAACCGACTTTTGTAAAAGGAGGAGGTTCTCAATTCGACTGGGTGGGCCGATTTTGATGATACTTATTGGAAAACTGGTGCTCTCCGTATGGTCTTATTTTAATCTGATCCAGATCTAACAATGCCATCCAATAAAGAATCATGTCTTAAATTTGTGATAAGTATAGGCGTTACAAATGAACGAATAACTCAATTTCAATTTTTTTGTTCACAATTTGAAGTCGACTTTTTTATTAATCATTATATTATCTTCTTCTTCTTCTTCTTCTTCTTCATTCATTTTCAGAATAACAAAGCTTTATTTTTAACCAAGATCCTAATACTCTAGCAATACATAATACACTCAGCTTTACCGTTAAGACCACATGCAACCATAGAATAAACTTTGTCTGGATATCGATTTGAGACCTCATACGTTTCAGTGTTGTGAAAGTTTCAAAGTACGCTTAAAGAACTTTAAAAAATTTTATACTTGAGGCTACGCTCGAAGTTCTTGGTTACACTACCGCCGGTAGAGAAGGAAATTGTTATGATTTTTGTTATTTTTTACGTACATATATTTTATAGAAACAAATTATGTACATGAATTTTTTTTATATTATATAAATTTTATTATTTTATTATTATTATCCAAATAATATAGTTCAAAGTAAGAGTAACATATATCTTTGTGCTTATGTATATTAATTATAGATAAAAAGATGACACTTCTTTTTTTTACTTAAACTTTAAAGAAAAGAAAGGATACAGAATATACTGGAAAAAAAACATTTTTTATGTTATTTCTTGCTAATAACTATAAATAAAACTAATTAAAATGTACGTCTGTGATTTCAAAATAATCATGTTTTTCCAAGTGCTTTAAAATTATTAACTGTCTGTCTAGTTTGTCC
>DWGR01001093.1:0-17608 GCA_018247715.1 Heliconius burneyi
TGTAGGACGCCTAGACTCCCCACAATAGTACCAAATATCGTATGTCAAATCTATCCTCGAAATTCTATTATCTTATTTGCACAGAACGAACGGTTCAGATCACTTTGAATAATGCTTCTGCTTACAAGCGTGCGATTATAACTCTTAAAGCAAAGCAATAAAGATCAAAATATGAAAGGGCTGGAATACCAAAGTTTATAGAACGGTAACTGTCAAAGACATGCGTCAGTTACCATAATATTTTCTTTCAATACAATTTAACGTCTTATTCTGTGACTTACAAGACTTACAATGGTCTGTCAGTATTTAAAATAACCAAAAGCTCTGTATGGAATAGATTCTGGTCATACATTCGACTCTTTGCTGTGATCATTAGTTTCGACTTCCATTACGGTTTTTCGAACCGGTTTTCGCCTCTTTCATCCGGAAATATCCGGATCAGGGCTTTGAAGTTCATTCAGTGCGTCTAATACACATGTGCATCAAAAGAGTTTTAAACATTTGAAACGTAAAACAAGAAAATGAATGTTTTGAAATTTCATGTTAATTTGTATGAAATATTTTCAACGTGTTCCATAATTTTTTTCGTAGTCATTTAGCTCGTTTGAAATTTATTTTTAAATATTTTTTTTAAATGAAACAGAGACTACTGAAGTATTGGTCTTTTTAAATTCCGTAAAATTGAATTCAATAGGTTTATCCTAAACGTAATTAAATACGTTCTAATCTAAATCAAATGGAGACGAAATTGTAAACGATTCTAAATGACGGTTATAGGTTCAATCTGCGTTTGGGGAAATTCTTTTCCGTTTTATTTTCACCCCTCGTTCTAATTGGAAGACAAATTATAAAATGGTCCTTGTGTTTTGTTTATAAATTATTAACTTTAAGAATTTATTCTTGCCCTAAATTTGAAAAAAAACAAAGTTTCAAAATTTTCCAACGAGAGCGAGAGAGAGAGAGAGTATTACATTAAAACTAGAAGTTTATTCTGTAATCTTTTTATTAGCTTTTATTTTGTTCGTATATATGAGAAGTCCGATTCATCTAAAATTTGGATTATGAAAACAATTCTGATTATAATTAAATTACATTTAATCAATATTGTTGTTGATACAAAATGGCCGCCGCAACAAAATGGCGTATTATAAATTTTTGCACAAACCCCATTATATGAGTATTAAATAAAACAGCTTGATTTGTAAAATACGGTGCGCTATGAAAACAGAAGGTTTTTTGAACGCTACGCAGTGTCTTAATCCTAGGTTCCTTGGTTATTTTTTCCCAGGAAGTTCATGGGTTTATTTGATAAAGCAAAGCAGAGAACAGTTCACTCCTATTACATTCTAGGTATATTTAGAAAATATTATTTCTAAGTAATAAATTGAATTTACCTTCTAAATAAACACCATCACCACATCGCTCTCACATATCAATAAAACAAATTGTCTATTTTATCCAACACAATTACTTGGCTACCAAACTTCCCGTGTGGGTACTCAGTTCACATCCTGCTGTGATTGATACAGTCAAACCGTTGAGATTTATTGCTTTAAGTGTTCAGGATGTGTTGATAGCTTGATTGAATTGCTGAATTGGGTTTTAAGGGCTATGAATATTCAATATGGAGACAACTTCACGTAGTGTTAAGACATTTCGTGCTTTACGCGCTTGAGTGGTAGAATTCAATGCCGCGTTTCATCTACGAGAGACTCTGAATCTCTCTGCCCTGGTGAATTGTGATAATTTAAAACTAATAATTTCCTGCAATTGGGATCAAACCTACAAACATCGTACTGAATACTGCACAAAGCAGCGGGCCCAACTTTAACATCTAAATCAGCTTAACGCTATAATCCCGTACACAGCGAGGAAGGCAGAGGAAATCTAGTCGGAAAACACTCCGTTCCCCATTTTTGAATTTGAACTAGTCACATTTACAGTCACATACATGTGCCCCTGCGCCACGGTTATTCTCACCTTGACGTTCTTGAATTCAAACGAAAGAGGAATGTAAAGACCGTAGCGTTTGGCGCTTCAATCTTTCTGGCTACCCCGCTCGAGATACATTTGGAAGTAATATAAGTTTTTTATTACTGTTTTTTTAATAATATAAAAAATTATGTTATTCACTTGCACATGACAAAAAAATATGAAAGTTGATCTTGAATTCTTACTACTAATTATATGAATTCAAAACTTTAATAAAAACTAATTATATATTTTGTTAATTACAGGTAAGTGTCGTTTTGCTGTCAACCTTGGTAAGCCTTATATTTAGTTTCATAGCTTATTGATGTGTGTTTTTAGTTTTTTTAAACCAATAATATAATGAAGATGACATAGAGGAATTTACTGTTAACCTTCGAAAAGCTCCATCATTCAGGTCTCCTCTCCATCATCAGACCAGCTCGATGATACCATATAATTCCATTGTCACCTACACTATACTAATATAACCTACTTGAGAGTTATAACCCAAAATAGTCATGATGATACATTTATAACAAGTGATTTTCTAATAAATAAATGGTGATCCTCCAGAAAATAGTGGGAAGTGGGAAACGATTGAGTCCAAATGTTAACGGAGTGTCCTTAACATTAGGTTCCCAGGATTCCTCTGCCTACCTTTCGATGAGACAAAAAAAAATTAAAAACTAAGAAAAACGTGATTATCCTTGTTATTTTACCGTTCATTACAGCAGCTAATCTTTATAACCTCAATAGATAAAGAGCTTATACTACAACAATAACAGTCTAGCAAACCTAAACTGTCGTAAAACGCGCTGAAAGGCCTTTTAAATTGTCTTGAAAGTATAATTCAAAATTTGTGACGAAATCCCAACCCTTATCATAATATCCTTTTAATGCTGAAATTATATTTATGTCAAAAGTGAAGAGGCCTAGAGAGATTATTCACATTCACTGTAAAGACCTTCGTTGGACTGTCAAATTTTCTAAATTTTCATTCATTCAATATATCATACAAAATTGTACAAAATTTTGAAATATTTAAATTGTGTATTGAAAAATTTTACTAGCTGCATTTTTTTAGAATTCTGTAATTTCGGTACAATACGACTCGAATTTGTATTTACCCGCAATTACGGAGAAGATTAGAGGCTACCTTGAGAATTGTCACACCAATCCCTATTTCTTGTCAATTTAGATAAATTCCGGAACTTGTAGCGGAATTCAACGCCGTAAAGCTATCTATTCCGATCGGAAAGATTTTTGGGGCTAAATCAAAAATTGTATATTTTATTATATTATCAATTTACACGATGTTATCAATCGATCAGTTCAAGTAAATGTCATTTTAATACTCTTAAACGTCTACCAACAAACTCTGATTTTCTCACAATCTCCTGACTCTTGTAAGCCATTGAAACAGGATCCTGACATGATCAAGCGAGATTGACAGCTTTTCTTAGATACGTTACTTACAATTTCAGATCTCTATATCCTTGTCGATTTTTTTTATGTAACATCCAATAACTTTTGGGATATTTTGCTATCGACTTATACCGTGGATGACTGTTTTTGGTACGTTTGTTCTGTGTGTATCATGACTAAATTTGTTTTAAAGTTTCTCCAATGGAGTAATTTTAAATGCGTCGTGGTTGTTTGTTGTCTAAAATGCAGTGAGTTTAATAAAACAAGTGAAAACTAGAGTGATTTATCACCGTTACTTTTCTAGCTACCTAAAGTTAAATATTATACAGATCCACGCATCTCGCGCAGAACAGAGAGGACAAAGGGAACCTAATGTTACATACGTTAATACATTTCATTCCCCACTTTCTACCCAATTTTTCATCTACTGAATTTTGAGTTGCAGAACTCAACGCTGTGCTTTGTCTAATATAACCAACTGCCCCAAATGAGAATCGTACCTCCATAAATCGCGCTAAGAATCAGAGGCCGACATACTGTAAAATTAGATAGATTTTATTAGATAGATAAAATTATATAGATTAGATTTATTTTGATAGAATAAAATAGACAAAATAAAAACAGCATGATATTTATACAAGGGACACGGAAATATAACATTTCTACGCTATCAGGCTTACTGGATTTTTTCCGCGACAAATTTTTCTAGTTATTTATTTTGGATGAAAAAAAACACGTTGCGGTATGCTAGGATAAGCTGTAGCCTGGAGCCATACACTGCTGTTAATCCTTTGGATTAATTGCAAACTATACTATCGAAATGAAAAATGTATACGAATAAAATTTCTTCGATAAAATTAATTTCTGTCAACGAACTATTTGATTTGATAAACTATCAGTTTCAAGCTGTATACCGCACACATCAGTATACACAGATGGAACCTAATGTTAAGACACTCCCTCCCCCACTTTCCGCCGAATTATTCAAGGATTTGCATATTGAGTGAGGGAACTCAACTTCGGTTTTTTGACTTGGTGCCAGAGTCAAGAAATGAAAATATGAAGATATAATTATTCATTCCCTCGAGTGGGGATTGAAACCACTACCATCACGTTATCTTACAAGTATAAGGAAAATAATCAGCTTCACGTATAAGGATCCTCATATCTTCAATTTTCCCGTATAAGGTCCACCCTTATAAAAATAGGCAAAAGAAACCTAGAGATAAGACACTCTGTTCCCTGCTTTCCTCTCTTTCGAAACATTACATACTTAGTGACGGAACTCATCTTCACCTTCATGCATTTGTTTTTCTTTTAGCATTTTATTGCATATTGAGAGTCCAAAGTCAACAGTCAACGCCGAGTTACGAGAGCTTTTATATATTTCATTAATTTCAGTGGGAATCAAACCCACAATCGACGTGCTGGTAGTCGTACTCTCATGTCACTGCGCTGCTATGGCCTCTAACAGTTATATAACGTACAATATATAGTAGCTTTCACAGTATTAAGTTGCTCACCACTAATGTACTCTTAATGGACGACTAATAATTTTGGGAATTTCCTTTTCATCTTTCTCGCCAGTTTTTTTTTATTTATGCAAGAAAAATAAGAAATAGTCTTTATATAGCAGAAGGGATAGGAGATCAAATATTTAGAGTGGTTGTAGGTTCAGTTCCACGCGAGGAAATGTTTATATTTAAGGTAATTTTTACTGTAAGGTAAGTGTAAGGTACTCTTAAATCAATTTTCATACAAGTAAAACCCAGTATAAATTGATAACAACTTTTTTTTAGTTTTTCACTGTATTCCGCATTTAGCAGAATAGGCAGGAGAGTCGTGTTCTCCGCTCCCCACTTTCCGCTGAATTCTGGAGGCATTGCGTGTTGAGCGGCGGAACTCAACACCGCGTAATTTTTTTTTCCTTTCCTCGAATAGGAAAACCTGAAAAAATCAAACCAAAAAGTCTAAAGTCTTGTCGCGCTTACAGTCACACGCTTGTACCCCAACGTCTCCACTAGCCTCAACATACTTTATTATATTTAAAAAAACTTTCGAATTTAATGACTTGTCACTCATTATTTTTAAATTTAACGGTCATTCTAAATTCAACATTCGCTTGTTATACGACCAAATAAAAAAAGTAAATATTTGTATTTCACAATAGAAAAATATGATCGATGTACGTACAAACCTACGTACATGAGGAATGTTACAAGTAATAACTTGTTCTTAGTGAGGCCATCGTGGTGTAATGGGACCATCGGCACCTAAAACGATAGTTGTGGGTTCAATCCCCATTGGGGAGAATACATCACTCATCATCACAGCCTTTCGGCACCCACTGTTAGATATAGTCCTCCAAAGACCTTCAAGGATCTTCCAGATCCTGTACTGTCTGCATCTAGCTCGTTACCATGTACTCAATCTGTAACGCCAGGAAATAAATATTTTAACACTAGGTTCCCGATACATTCCCTGTTATGCGGGAGGAAATGTGGAACCATTTTTTTTTGGTGAATGTCCAATAAGGTTGAACATAGCTTTCAATTCGAGCAATTACCTCCTACGTTGACCGTTCGTAAAATGAATGGTTCTATTGAATTTCTAAATTCCGTTTTCTGTGTACGATGCGATAGAACTGTTCATTTGTTTTATACGATTTTGGTATTGTAGAAATTATTAAAACTTATTTCTTTATATATTATTGTTGTTTATTTGTTTGTGAGTACTTAAGTAGCTGATTTTTATTTAATTAAAAAATATGTCTATACTAGTGGACGCGCGCAGCTTCGCCCGCTTATTACCTTGGGGGGCGAATTCTAATAAACTGTGAAAAACGTGTTCATTGAAATATTTTTAAGAGTCTGAAATTTTTTTTTATAAAAATCGGCACCGATTTTATTTTTTTTCCATATAAACTTTCAACCCCTATTTTACCCCTTTAGGTTTAAAATTTTTTAAAATCCCTTCTTAGTGGATGTCCAGATTACGAAACTAAACTTCTGTCCAAATTTCACGTTTCTACGCACAGCGGTTACGGCTGTGCGTGCGTCTTAGCTCAGTCAGTCAGGTAAATGTCCTTTTATATATATATATATATATATATATATATATATATACGAGTATATGTAGTCGTTTAATTTTTACCCGACTTTTGTGAAAGGAGGAGATTTTTGAAGAACCAATTGTGAATATTCTGATTTGAATTTGAAAGCTGGTGGTTTCCGTGTGGTCTCATTTGAATTTAGTCAAATTCTAACAATGCTATGCCACGAGAAATTCAATAAATATTAGTTTACGGTTTTTTTGTCAGAAATTATTATTATACATAAATATATATGTATATACACTTCTTCAAAACCACGTTTTTCCTTCTATTCGTATAATTTATTATGGAGCTTATGCTTTTCCCATTTCCAGCTCAAGAGGATTAAAAACCTGTTAATCAAATCGCTAGCTGTCGCGTCGCGTAAAGGAAAACCCCCCTAATTCTCCACATATTATGAATCTAATAAATGTAAACTTGTCGCAATAAAATTAGGATGTATATTATTTGTAACATTTTAAAGTGTTTTTGGACTTAGTGTAGGATGTATATTTTTTTCTGCACAGACAGACAGATAGTCAATTTCTGTTATAATGAAGTTAAGTCAGAAAGCGGATCAAGAAGATCAAGATTAAAGACATCACTTTTTTATAGGTTTACGGTAGATATCAGAGTAGGTAGAAGGAACTTGGGAGCTTGTTACCGTTACTATCAAGACACTTCCGTTCCTGATTTCCGCCGAACTATAGAGGCATTGTGTGTTGATTGACCGAACTCAACGCTGCACTTTGTCTCGTTTGTGTCGCCAGAGCAAGGAAATGAAAATATTAAAAATTTCATTCCACTGAGTGGGCATCGAACCCCCGAAACCGTAGCGCTTATAGTTACACGCTTGTACCGCTGTGCCACGACGGCCTTAGTTTTTTTCGTACAGCTTAGTATATGAGATGAGCTTAAGTTTTACGCTTTACCCTATCAGATATATAGAGAGAACAGAGTGCTAAGCTATAGTCTCTGCATATCTCTTTCGCCTCGTCTACTATCATCAACCTCTCCAATACCCTCCGGAGAGTCCTCATACTTTTTAATTACCTTTCCATAATATCACAAAGAAAAAAGAGAAATTCTTCAGTTACTTCATATATTAATAATTTTCTATTTTCCCATTTGGCCGACGTACCAAATAACAAAATGATGTCGGGCTTCAATTTACAAATGGATATCGGTTCGGTTATTATTTTTGGTAGAACTTTACTACCTGTAGGTATTTTTGACTTGATGGTATTAAATTATGTTATAGTGAATTTTGTTTTGGTGCTCGCATTACTTCTGGGCCAAAAGTTTAATTTAAATGTAATTAAAGCTTCGGTTTTAAATTGCTTAAGATGTTGTAAGGCACGCGATTGTTGTGAGTTCGATTCTTAGTGGGCTTAAGCATGGCATTGACTCCGCTCAAACGCAGTGTCTCGAATTCGGGCGAAAAGTGGAGAACGGAGTGTTTTGGCACTATTGTTTGTTGTTAACCAAACTATGTAGACTTCAAATTGTGTTATATAATTTATATTTAATGATTAAATATTTCAAGTTATTATTATCGATATCTTATGTTACTTATTAGAACTCCGTACCGTAAGATTTTCATACACCTTTACCACTTGACCACAGGTCTTTCATTATATATTCACACTAGTATTATCCACTATTAGGATACAAAGTTAGAAATGTCTAAACAGTATATAGGCTACGCTAGAAGCGGCCATTATTCGAAATAGACAGCATATAAACTCAGCTGAGTTGTTTTCAATGGAAACCTAAATTAGGATATATCCAATATATATATGGATATGTATTATTTCATCATCATCATCTCTTCAGAATTCGGTGGAAAGTGGGGAACGGAGTGTTTTAACACTGTGGTTCCCTCTGACTACCCTGTTGTGTGCGGGATACAGCGTGAAGCTGAATATGGATATGTATCTAGGTCCTACGGTTAACAAATTTTCAACGGTTACGGTTGACAATTATATAAACCAGTTAATGAATTATCGATAGCCTTGTGAGATTTCAAAGTTGTTGTCAATTAGGTCGGGTATTTGGTTTTGGGTTGAAGCAAATATTTATTGTACCGATATTTTGGCCTATTTGAGGCCTTAGTGGCGCAGCGGTATGCGCTGCGCCACTAAGGGTGGGACTGTATCGCGACGGATGTGGGTTCGATCCCACTCGAGGAAGTGAAATATTTATTTACGTTTATATTTCTTCGCTCTGGTGTCGAGGCAAAGCGCGGCGTTGAGATTTGCCGCGGGATTTTCCATTTCACATCATCAAATCCCCTCAAACAGTTGCAGGCGACGATTAGTTCATAATTTATGTATTCTTTAATCCCTCTTAACCTACATACTAAATCTGATATTTTTACAAAGTAAGTCATTAAGATTAGAATTTTATGGAGGCCTTCTCGTGCTTTAAAATCGCTTTTTACGACTTGTTCGTCTTCGTGTTACCAATGTGTCTGAAATTGTGTA
The DNA here is from genome assembly GCA_018247715.1 of Heliconius burneyi. NCBI lineage: Eukaryota > Metazoa > Arthropoda > Insecta > Lepidoptera > Nymphalidae > Heliconius > Heliconius burneyi. Next base: position 8,974 of record DWGR01001093.1, read on the forward strand.
TAAAATATAAAATAAATCAGCTTCACGCTGTATCCCACACACAGCAAGGTAGGCAGAGGGAATCTAGTGTTAGGACACTCCGTTCCCCACTTTCTTCCGAATTCTGAAGGCATTGCGTGCTAGAAATTGCGAGAGCGAAGAAATGGAAATATAAACGTAAATAAATATTCCACTTTCTTGAGTGGGGATCGAATCTACAACCGTCGCTTTACAGTCACACCTTTGAGCCGCTGCGCCACGACGGCCCCAATTAACAAAAATTGTGTGTAATGATGCAATTGATGTATGTGTTACTAGTAATGTGTATAATACATTATTCTATACAATACCTAAAACGTACAGGTAATAGATGAAATGTTATACTACTTTGCCTAGATATTCGAAAAAATAGTTAGCTGTGCTTTCATAAATACGAGTATATTATATGAAAGCACAGCTTTGAGTACCACCGCTCAAAATGCAATGTCTCGCAAATTGGACGGAAAGTGAGGAGTGGAGAATCTTCACACTATGTAGTATGTACTCTCCACCTACCGTCCTATAGCGGGATACAAGCTAAGTTCACTTTCTTTATGTGACTCTGTCTCTTTAAAAAACGGAAAGTATCACATAAAAGAGAGAAAGTATAATATATTATTACACTATTCTCTATTTATTAGTCTATTTAGGTCACCAGCTTCAATTTTTATTTTATAGATTCACTGAGTCCACGTAATCTGTATCTGACAACATTTTACATCGAAAATAAAACCAACAATCTAGCCTAGTTGTCAAATGTATGTACGAGTAGTTCACACGTCAACGCATGTGTTTCGTATAAACAAACATACAGAACATATCGTTTTAATGGAGGCTATACTATATTGTCAGTTGGTATATTGAAGCTGTCGTGGCGCGGTTCAACTCCTACCACAGGGAAAAAGGAAAATATTAAATATTGCATTTACCCAAGTGGGAATTGAACCCAAAACCGTCACGATTACAGTTGCACAATTGTGCATATGCGTCATGACGGCCTCTTTCATTGTTCCATTATAATTGGCCCTTCAGGTAGAAGGACATGGACAGAATACCCTCTCTCCCAAATAGGGCTAACACAGCAATAACCTCATGATCGAAAAGAAAAGCGGCATGGCCCCCTTAAAGTTATTATCATCGGCCAAAACAAAATAAACAAAATATTTACATAAATTGTAGCCTATGTGCTATTCTGATGTATAATGTATATCACTGTAAAGTTTCATCCAAATCCGTTTAGTAGTTTTTGCGTGAAAGTCGAACAAACATCCATCCTCACAAACTTTCACATTTATGATATTAGTCGGATAAAAAGCCCAAAAAATACTATAATAATTGTAAACCAAACCGACAGTACCGAATGGCAATAAACAAATGAACTAGCACAGATTACACCTGGACCTTCGCCAGATGCGGATTTAGTGGAGCGAACACCTGTAGCAGCTATTCCTATGGGAATAAGGTTCAAATTTAACCGCACGGTTTAAACCTTCGAGCGAACATACCGCTAACTACTTTGTTAACTGCAACAACTACTATAATATTATTAAGTTAAACTGTGAACGGAATCTTGGGAACGTAATGTTAGTTCCGTTGTTTCTAATCGCACGGTTAAATATAAATCAATGTTAGGTTTAACTTACATTTTGGTTTTGTGGTTGGGGAGGAATTATTACTAAATTTGTAATCCTGTCGCGTGATTGGGGGAGAACCCACAACCTGCATATATTCAATTTGATATATGATATACATTTTGAAGCTGGTGCTAATGCTACAGTCGTTCATGACCATTTAAAATTTATCGCATATTTCCAATTCATACCTGTTAGGGATATCAAAGATGAGTGTACAAGTTCCAACTTTTTTAGCTTCATGCCGCACATAGCTGGGTAGTCAGAGAGAACCTGGATACTTAGTGTAAGACACTCTGTTCCTGTTAATACGCTTCAGTTGTCCACTTTCCGCCGAATTCTTTAGGGATTGCGTGTTGAGCGTTGCGAGAGTACAACATATAAAATATTTTATTTCCTCAAACAGGAATCACAGCCTGTCGCGCTTAAAGACACAGGCTTACGCTTTTACACCAGTAAATAAATATTTCACTTCCTTGAGTGGGGATCTAACCCACAACCGTCGCGTTACAGTCACACCCTTATGCTGCTGCGCCACGACGGCCTCATGTTACAACTTAAATTCTACTTAAGCTTAACATAAAAGCGAACTTTCGATGGAGCCGGTAATAAAAGCCCCGTCAAAGAGATTGAAAGTGTAATAAAACGTATCTTTAGTTTATGACTTCATATATTTAGAAGATAGTAGAATTGGAACCTTTGATGTTTCGATGTTTGTATCAGTTCTGTAGAATTAGATGAAATAAATCAGCTTCACGCTTCAGCTTCAAGCAAAAGTTCCCTTTGCCTGCCCTGCTGGGTTTTGAGTTTAGAGTTACAGCACACAACGCCGCGCTTTGCCTTTACCAGAGCGAAAAAATTAATATAAACACTTGTACCTCTGCACCACGACTGGTCTCTATAATAAAAATAATTTTTAATTTAAACAATAATAAATCATTTATAACCAATCTTATCTATTTTACATAAGTATAGTTTTGTACGACCTACTCATGGTCAAGGGCCTTAATCCTCCATCTTACCAAATATGGTATTCAAATACAGCACGTGTGCTCTAGATCGTAATTGTCTTCCTTATAAGGTAAAGATTTACTAAACTAGATATTGGGGGCATAAAATTTGTGAATATACGAGCGACGTTACATTAACTAGAAAATTTAGTGCGAGAATTCTAATATCGAGTGGGCTTTGTGGTACAGTTGGTATTTAACTGACTCTATGTCTGTTATGTGAAGATTATTATTTAAAATAAATGTTGTTTGGGATTAGATAAATATGGAGAGATTTGTCATTTCGGCTTTTTCTTTGTCAATAAATATTTGTTTTCTGTTAATAAACATAACAGATCCATAGATTGTTATTAGATTGATTACTTAAATTTTAAAAGCTATGCTTAAGTAGGCCTCATGGTCTTAATGTGCAAAGAATGGATAATGAGCAGTATTTTTTTATTGTCACGCTGTATCCTCAGCGGTATATATAACCAGGGTAGCCAGAGACCGCCAGAAAGTCTCTGCTGTTTCTTTCGCCTCGTCCAGTGTCATCCAGCTCTTTATATATACATCCGCATCAAACTCTATGAAGAGTCCGATGGGGTCTTTATGCATATAACGTCACGTACCTCCAGTATCATCTATAATATAATAAAATAAATTTATTTTACACCACTTAACAAAATGCCTCGTAAATTGACAAAAAATCAAGAACAGAGTGATTTTTCTCTACTTTTTCTCTCTAGGTTTCATAGGTTTCGTAAAGAAAATAATAATATTTTTTAACCACATAGTATATACCAAGTCTTAAACTAGTATGCAAGTGTGGACGTATTCGGCACCGTCCAGGATATATCTGCTAATATATGAGAGACATATTTCAGGCTCTGTCCCGGTCCCGACGAGCGTTATTGCGATGTTATATTTATATGTATGTATGTATGTTTGTTTGTTTTAGTGCATAAATGTGATGGGAATCTGTTTATCTGTGTGCAGATTACAATTACTAAGCGAAATCAGAGAATAATATTTTTTTTTCATCATAAATATATATTTTTTACAAAATTTAAGAGACTTTACAGATAAAAAAAATATTCCCTTCCCCACTTTCCGTCCAATTTTGAGTTAAGTGACGTTACTCAATCCTGTCCTAGTAACGGAGAAATAGAAATATTTACAAAAATATTCCTTTTGCTTGTTATTCCTATTGTAGCTTTTGATTGAATGCACCAGTCGATACTGTAAAATGAGAGCTATACGAGTACATAGCTCTCATTTTACACACAAACAACTTCAAATTTTACTATGGTTCAGTGTTAACACACATCGTTCCCCACGATTAGCGGAACTCAACGCCGCCTGGTAACGTCTTGTCTTGCTACCATAGTGAAGTGGAGGTGGATATAGTTCATTCCTACAAAAGAGCGTGATACAGCGTGAAGCATACAAAATACAAAGAAAAATATCAATAAATGAATAATTTAACTATATTTCACACCCGTCGTTACGCAAACAGGATATACCAGGAGCTGAACGGTAACGGTATGCGTATCCACTTCCTGTACTGTCTGCGGTCGGATCGGAACTCGTGGAATGCGATCGATAGCTTTGGATGGGGTATATTTAATGTTGAAATGGTATTTAGGTTTTTAATTAAATTCGAGGCCAGGGGCAGAAGCGTGTGATTGTAAATGACGGCTAGTGGGTTTGATTTCCATTCGAAGAAATGAGACATTTAATATTTTCATCACTCAACATGCCTGCAACGAGCAATGCCTCCAGATTTTGGGGAGTGGAGTGTTTTAGCACTATGCTCCCTATGCCTTCCCTGTAACTTGCGGGATACAGCGTGAAGCTGATTAATATTTTCTTTCCTTCGCTATAGCATCATTTCCTCGCCACTCAATACACAATACCTCTAGAATTCAGCGGGAAGTGCGAACGGAAGGGTGTGAATATTAACGGAACGTCTTAACACCAGGTTCCCAGGTTCCCTCTGGTTATCCTGCAGAAAACGTATTAAACTCTATCAAACATAATATTCTCTACGTATATAGTTTACACGTTAGATAATCACAAAACATACCCATAGTCTTGTTAAACAGTTATTATCAAAGACAACGTACGTAGATTAATGCGGGGAAATGGGTAATTTGTCAAGATGTCGACCGAATGATAACATCCTGATAGAATACATACCTACGTAAGTTTGGGAGGATTTTGTTTTTACACTAATATTGCATTAATTACTATCTATCGCAAGTAAGAGTGTGAAGGCGATGGTTGTAGATTCGATTTATTTTTTTTAAAATGTTCATAGTTAATGTTATACGAAGTGGCGCGGCATTTGACTCTAAGAGCGGGTATTGGTTGGACTCGCAGTCAGGACATTTAAATTATTTTAATTTTTTTCATAGAAAAATTGCGGCGTTGAGTTCCGCAACCTAATTGTATATTAAGTCTTGAAATTAAACGAGGGAATGCAGTTCTTATGTTCTGCTATAGGCGGGTTATAGCTTGAAGTTAAAAAAACAATATTTAATATAAAAACATATGAGAAAGACTATAAGTTTATGATTGTAAAACATTTGCTTAATTTAAATAAATAACTATAATAGCGCCCAATAACAATACAATAACAAGATCAAAGGCATCTTCTCGTCGTTAGATACATTCCGCTAAACACGAACCAAATTCATGTTATATCTAAATGTTTTCTCCGCTTGAATAGATTCTAAAGGCTCGACTTAAAATCAGAGGTTTCTTGCTCTAAAAGTGAATTCTTAGAATATCGTTCTTGTGAATATGGAAACAAACAGTAAATGTAAAGGGAAGGTGGCCTAAATATTTTAGTGAAAATCACACTTAAATCGGTTACTCCAATTATTTTCTTTCTATTACATTGATAATGATTTTCCCCAGTAATAGACTTTTTATATATGTTCCATATACAGACAGCATCAGTCAAATGTTTGTTAACAAAATATTTTTTTCAACATCACGCTTAAGACAAGATTATGCAGCCCTTTGCATACCTGATCTTAAAACACTTATTTCCTCTTCAGCTCAATTTTGCAGACGGTGGAACCAAACGCGGCGCTTTGTCGTTTCTCTAAATATCTAAAGCGTGGCAATGAAAATTAATTAATAATTTCCATATAGTAATCGAACCCACAACCATTGCTTTCACAGTCCAACGTTTTCTTACGAATGCGAAGGCCTCGATTAAATTTTCCTATTATAAAATAATCCACATAACAAAATAAAGGAAAAGCTATTGTATTTCAATCGGTTATAGCTTATAATAGCACGCTACCACTGTTCCCATATAGGGATGTGCTATCTGACACAATATACTGTATGGAATGTTCTCTCGACGTAAAAGGTATGGGAGTATATTAAAAATGCTACATTTATTATACCTTTGAGATATACCGTTAAATAAGCTGGACAGTTAGGTTAAAATTAACTTTCTATGGGACTGGTTGGTTTTTTAACCAACTTTTGTAAGAAAAGGAGGTTATCAATTCGACTGTATATTTTTAATGTTTGTTACCTTATAGCTTTTAAGTGGGTGAACCGATTTTGATGTTTTTTTTTATTTGAAAGATAGTGTTTCTCGTGTGGTTCCATTTGTTTTGGTCCATTTCTGAATTTAAGACTTCATATCAAATTACTAAGCTAGTTTGTCTTACTTGGCACCGACTTCAAAATTATAAAATTTTTATAAAATTATTTTGTTTCTTTTTAGTTCATTGTTAGAAGTCGGCTTTTATTTTTGTTAAAAATTAATTGATTTATACTGATTTTATATCTCTTTAAAAGATTTTGGATTAAAATGTCAAAAGCAATGTATTTGAAATATAATATAAAAACCAATGTTTAATATATTGGTGGTATACAAGAAAATAATATTCAATTAGGATATTTAGATTGACTTAGAAAAAAATTGACTTAGAGGAAATACGAAGAATTTTTTTTTATTGTTGATAGCGACTCTATGAAGAAATTTAATTTAATGTCATCGAGATGTCGGCGCAGGTGTAAACGTCGTTTCTATTTTTTTTTTTAATATAAAACAAATATGTTTATATTATGAAATCTTGATTTCGAGATATTAAATGTTTTTGGATATATATGAAATATTAGTGTAAGAGACGCCGATATGGCTCAGTGGCTGTATTTTAGACTAAACGGAATGATATAAGTTACAATTATAAAAAAAGTGAGGTAAACTTGAGGGTATTTGCGGCGCAGCGTTGAGATCCGCCAACCAACGCCAATGTCTCTTTTTTTCGCACACAGCACATAGCAGCACATAGGCAGAAGGAGCCTGGGAAACTAATATTAAGACTTCCGTTCTCATTTGCCTCAAGTATTTGAAAATCGAACCCACAACTTGTGTCCCCACGTCGCAACTGTCCTCCATCTAAGTCATTACATAATATGCGTAAAATACTTTCCATCTCTCCATTTTCCACACTTCACCAAACCATTACAGCAGTTAAAATAGAGTCGCTATCACCATATAATTTAGACTGTATTTTACTACTTAATAATCAAATATCTACTTTACGAGTATGTTTTAAAGTTCAGAATCGCTTGTAATATTTAAAGTAATTAATCATTGTCGTGTGTGAGTGATGAATATGACAGTGTGAGTATTAGCTTATGAAATTTAGTTGAGATCCATGTGGTATATTTGACTGGCAGGTGTGTAAGGATGCTTTATTTTGTTTTTAAAGATGTTTTAGCAGAAAATGTTTAAAAATTTAAATGAGAGAGGATTTGAACCTATGCCTCTTAAAAACTATCCAAACGCTCTGACCACTGAGCTGTACGTTCTAATCCAGCTACGTGGAAATTCTTATATGCTTATTACAACTTATTTATGTCGATAACATCTCTGTAGGAAACTTTTAATGTGGAATAAAATGTTAAAAATATATTTTTTAAGCATGTTGGGTGTCTTTAGTTGATTTTAATTTCATAGATAGATATTTTATATATTTATTTTTTTTAATTTATTACTATCAAATAATAAAAAATAAACAGAAATATCTAGAAATTTAATTAAACAAATTATGCATTTCACTTTCATCATCACACATTTCATACATAGTGAAGTGACACGGAAAAAAAAGCAAAAGTAGCCCACATCCCGCGGGACGTTAAAAGTAATGAAAGACACCGAAATCCCAACTAACCTAATATCCTCTGAGGCAATTACAAAAATTAACGCCCCCTCGCAATCCCGCAAATGATTTCGCGATGCTTATTAGATTCCCTTAGGCCCGCCGTTGTTAATCACAGAGATTATGCCGTCCCGCGATCTGGTTGGGATTAGTGATGTAATCCCGTGATGTCTTATTTATTGGGCTGTACGGTTTATTCGTCTTTGTCTGTTTTCTGGTTTTTCGGTGGGAGTGTTTAAAAACATATGTCATTTGAGGCCAGTCGTGGTGCAGGGGCACAAGCGGGCGATTGTTAAACAGGTTGTGGGTTCGATTTCCTTTGGAGGAAATGAAAGCACAATCTCGCACACAACAGTTTACCGTGGGGAGAACCTAGGAACCGAGAGTTAAAACACTTCGTTCCCTTTAAGACAATTCAGTTTTCGCAAAACTCTGAAGACATTGCATTTTGAGCTACCAGAACGAGGAAATGACAGTACAGACTTATATGGCTTTTAAAAACAATAATTCTAGTCCCGTAGGCTGTATTCCATATTATTAATGATGCTTAATAAATGTCTCTCCAATTGCTTTAAGGATATGTAACTTTGACATGATATAATCAATTATTTTACCTCGAGTGTTAGAATAGACGAACTATTTAATATATAATGGCCAGTCGTGGCGCAGGGCCACAAGTGTGTGGATGTAAACGCGATTGACTGTAAGTTGGATCCAATCTCAACTATGACATAACTATGACTCATATATATCTCATCTTAAGATGCCGTTTCATAAATTATAATCTATAAAAAAAGGT